>JAQGDQ010000322.1:17500-22500 GCA_030141605.1 Tubiluchus corallicola
AAGAATCGAGCAAATCAGAGGCTTTTAGCTTCAGTTAACGTTGAAAAAAGTTGGAATTTGTCGTGAAAGCGTCTTACGTATGACATTCAGTGCATGTAAACTCATAAATCAAATATGAAATGCTCATAAAATCCTCTCTCCGTGTGTATTTATGGTCAATTCACACTGAGATGATCTTTCAAGGTCACTCGTGTGACAGAATTTTCATTTTGACACCGACAGTGGCGGTTCGTAGCTAACATTACTGGGGGTGCTGTGCTTCAGAAGATTTTTGGCCATTGTTTTAGTAAAACAGACACGTGTAATTTTAATGTTGTACTTTTAAACAAACACACTTATGAAAGTTTATATACACTTGATAAAATCCTGAACAAAAATACATATTTTTTGTTTACTAATAGCCTAAATTGTCACAGCTCAAGCTTGATTCATTCACGGTATGCACATGGCAACTGACAACAAACTGTGTGAGTGACAGTACTTTCTCTACCTGGGCTCAGACATGTACGCATGCGCACAAGAGCCAAACACCGCATCGCTGGAGCGCACTGTGCTGGGCTGTTAAGCAAACAGTAGTACCCTCACGTGCTCTGGTTCCACGCAAGTATAAAGAAAGATGTAAAGAGTAAAGTCTTATTATATTGAATGTTATCGATAATATTGAGTGAAAATAGCGACTGCTGCAGTTATATACTGCAATCTCTATTTCTATTATTATTATTTGTAGAAGAACAATTATTTAGTCTTTGAGTTTACTTTTATAAAATAATAATAATAATAATAATAGTGCCCCTTTTCTTGTCCTTTATACTTGCGTCGTATATGAATGTGGACAGACTGTCACACATCTGAGATGCACTGCAATCACAAATTCCGTAATTACATATCGTTTTGGCATCTGGGATCATGAATCATCATCACCTTCTTTTTTCTTCTTCTCTATCATCATCATCATGTTCTTCTTTTCTTCTTTTTCTAACATTTCCATTTCCATTCGGTTTTTGCATTTCGCCTAAGTACTGGCCAAGTTTTCTTACACTTTTTCGCTGTACCTAGAACGTATCCGGTATAACTTCCTGTCAGGAAGTTATTAATGACTAGAAGGAAAAGAAATTTAAACTGAACTGACTTTAACTTTGAAGTCATTCTCAAACAATCGTCAGCAAAAGATCTTCGATATGTGCAGCTGCCGGACTGTGCATAATTACAGAAATAATCAATTCTTAGACGTTTCAGTACAAAGAGAAATGCGTCGAGGCTTTGAAAAAGATTGATATCTCCTTTTAAAGCCACTTTGAGGCATCCGTGCCGACTACACGCCCTAAACTAAAGATTTCCTCGCTTTCCATGGATTTTTCAACTTTCCTCGTAACCAAGAGTCAATGTATAGCACGGGGATGATATAAGAGAGATTAAATGATGCAGACGAGGTTTATATATCGTCTCTCACATACACGTACTCTGTACATGAAAGCTTTTAGTGGTAATCAATGGTGTCCCGAAAGCTATAGAGAAGCAAAGGTGAAATTAATGGAAGCCTGTTGATACACGTGTTTCAGCTACTCGACATATTCTCAAGGTCAAGCGAAAACTATAATTACTGGCTTCTTTTGGAGGAGAAAATCAATGGTGTCCCAAAAGCTATGCAGAAGCAAAGGTGAAATTAATGGAATCCTGTTGATGCACGTGTTTCAGCTACTCGACATATTCAAGGTCAAGTGAAAACTGGCTTCTTTTGGAAGAAAGAATCAATGGTGTCCCGAAAGCTATAGAGAAGCAAAGGTGAAATTAATGGAAGCCTGTTGATGCACGTGTTTCAGCTACTCAACATATTCAAGGTCAAGTGAAAACTATAATCACTGGCTTCTTTTCTACGTTTCCAAGCGTTCGTTTTATTGGCTAAATGTTATCTCAAGTGAAAAAAGGACTCCAGCTTAAATTAGGACTTCAGACATGGAAACAACCTACAATATAAACTATTGAAAGGAATCATACTATTATTTTTCAAGAATGATTTACGTGCCAGAATTATTGCCACAGAAATGTTGGCGTCGGCTAGTTCTTCGCTGTTACACGCATTTCGCCATTCTCTAGTTAGATGGGCACCAGCGCCTGCATCTCGGAAACGTGTTACAACAAAACGGGTGCCATACCTCTCAGATCAGAATTGTTCATTTGTGATGTAATGCACACATTTCAGAGCTCATGCATGAGCACAGCAGTAAACTTGAAAATTTGAGCTCTAAACTTAAAATTTGTCGAGTTTTTGTATGATTCTGTATGTTAAAATTGCAGTGTTACTACTAGCGCAAGCTTTGCGCGCAACAAGACAGCGTGTAAACAATGTAAAATTTTAAGACCTTTTTTTAACTTTATTTAGACTGCTTTCTTGCGTTTTGAACAACTAAAGTTTGAAATCACAATTAGCGTTGAGTAACAGATGCTTATACATCCAGCGTCTGTCAGGAATCCGGGATGGTTCCCGTCACAAAGTCGGCAATTAATTTCGACTGTTCACATGTTCATCATGAAGAGGGGAGGAATCGTCTTCATTATCATTCATTCATTGATTAACAGACATTCTTCCGCCTCTTTGCCTTCGCTAATTACATTTTCTGATTACCTCCGTGATCATGTGATCATGTCTTGTTATGGAGTAGTCAAATATGTAGCGTCCAAAACAGGCTGTATCTGTACCCAGCAATTCCTTGTCAAAGCAAAACTGGACCAAATCTTAAATAGCAGGTCAAAACAATCTACTCTTTAAAATATTGAAAGAAAACATACTATTTTTTTCGAAAGTGATTTACGTGAAAGACTTATTACCTCACAAACACAATTTCACGTTCGCGCCACTAGTTCTTCGCTGTTACATACATTTCACCATTCGCTAGTTAGACGGGTACTAACGCCTGCATTTCGAAAATGCTTTGCACAAAAAATAGGCGCTCTCAGTTCAAATGTGTGAGTTTGTGACGAACTATCATCTCATGAATTTTTATCTTAAAACTTGCCTAGTTTTATTACAACACGCTGAATATCTTACGGTAGCACTGTACTTCAATTTTTACTTTCGCAAACACGTGCAACTCGCTCGTGGAATATTTTTGCTGTTGAAAATTATGTTCGTTTGTGACGTCATCAATAAATGGGCTCATCCACCGTTAATTAAGTTTTAAATCTATTATTTAATCATGAGAAATAGTTTTGCAGTATTAATTGTGTTAAAATCTATACTTATCGAACTTGGAAATGGGACAGAACATGAAAAATCATCCTGTCTTTCTTTAATATCTACAAAAGCGTGAGAGTTTTTGTGTAAAAGAAAAACAATTTCAACTGTTTTTCACTCATCCGATGAACATTAGAGATGTTATGAGAAAATCTGCCACTAAATCCTGTTACAGTCAACCATTTTACGAGTTCTGATTCAGTTTAACGGGAACTTGATCGTTGCAGCGTCTCTTCCAATCTTATTGCTCCTCTCTCTCTGCTTCACGCGATTAGAGCTCATAATACTTTATGAGTTGCACGTCAGAAATTAGCTGATGCCCTTTTATGTCTGCTAGCTGTTCGCCATCGGGCACTTAGGCTTAAAATTAGTCTGTATTTTCTACTATGAGCGTCATCTGTAAGGGACAGAGTAACAAAGAAACCGAGAATGGTGCACGTAAGAGCACTTACTGTATCACCAGTCAATAAGTTTCACAAAATCTAGTGAATTTTCCATACAGTTTTGGCAATTAAATAATTGACGAATGACGTACTGTCTGTGGAAGATTCCCGCAGGAGTTTCTCTCACTGTTTCCAGTTCGCAATGCCAATTTTTTCTGCTGCTTTTTATGGGGTTATGTTAGATGATCCTAAAACAGCTAGTCATAAATCCGTTTTCCCGCGGGCATCTTATCTGTGAAATTCTATGTCTGAATATTGTTTTGCTGAAAACTATAAGCTCAGTCGCTTCAAGAAGCAATCAATAGAAATCTTCCCTCACCAACAAAAAGTTATTTGTACCTTTTTCTGGACATGTATTCATATTCTTTACCTTATTCATTTATATTCTTCACACTGTTCATGTTTGCCTGATTCATATTCTCCACCTTGTTCATTTTCTTTACTTTATTCAAATTATTTATCTTACTCATAATATTGACATATTCATATTCTTCACATTATTCATATTCTCCACCTCGTTCATTTCTTTACTTTATTCAAATTATTTATCTTATTCATAATCTTGACATATTCATATTCTTCACGTTATTCATATTCTCCACCTCGTTCATTTTCTTTACTTTATTCAAATTATTTATCTTACTCATAATCTTGACACACTCATATTCTTCACATTATTCATATTCTCCACCTTGTTCATTTTCTTTACTTTATTCAAATTATTTATCTTGTTCATAATATTGACAAATTCATATTCTCCACCTCGTTCATTTTCTTTATTTAAATTATTTATCTTACTCATAATCTTGACATATTCATATTCTTCACATTATTCATATTCTCCACCTTGTTCATTTTCTTTACTTTATTCAAATTATTTCTCTCATTCACATTGTTACTATTATTCATTGCGGCGCCCTACTTTGACTGATCATTGGCCATTGAGTAATTTGTATATAAACCTCCTGCCACAAAAATTCCTAAATACGTAAACATTTCCACACTTATGTTAATCCATCCTGCATAATTATCTACCATTCTCTAGTGAAATGATTTCTAATGTCATTACCTAGATGCTGTCCATTTCCGAGAACCTCTGCATTTATTAGTACTCATGTGTTTTCTAGAAAACCCTGTTTTGTGTACTAAGTAACTTTTACACAAGCTGAATGTATTTCTTCACAAAGTTTGGAACGTAGTTGAATAGGTGCAGATCTAAATAATAATATCTGTCATTCAGCAGAAAGAAGGACTTTGCTCTAGAGATGCGTCTTTGCGCTAAAGAATTCATGAGAGATTCATTCCGTGAAATATCTATGCCACTG
>JAQGDQ010000322.1:32500-269622 GCA_030141605.1 Tubiluchus corallicola
CGGTTACGCTCGGCTCTACTCGGCTCGCCGCGCATGCGTTCATCACATGCTTGGCGGTTGGTCGAGTACCGAAATTCTGGTCGAGAATGGAGACAATTTCAACTCGAATTTTCTGGTCGAAAACCGATTTATACGAGTACTGAGACGTTCGAAAACCGAGGTATAACTGTACATAAGTTTTTGAAATAGATAAGCGCCATGCTGAGTAACATAACTTCGTATGGAAAATTTTTTGGGACATAGTTTAACATTCTCTTTTCTTCCCCGTGTACTATTTCATTTTAATTGTACTTTTATATTACTTGTATATATAAATGTAATCTAAACTATATTAGTATAACTTTCATTAATGTGATAGTATATTTTACAGATCATAGTCTGTTTGAAGTCCGTTTATAATGCCCTGCAAATAGAAGGTCTCCGTATCGTATATATGTAAACATTGTATATGTATATGTAAAAATGTTTAGTTTTACATTTTAAATAAAGAATTATAATAATAATAATAACAGTAATATATTTCCCTCAATCTTAAACTGTAGATCTAAACAATCTACTCTGTAAAATATTGAAAGGAAACATACTATTTTTTTAGAAATGAGCGCAGCGGTAAATTTGAAATCTAAATTTTTATCTTAAACTTACCTACTTTTAGTACAGCACGCTGAATTAGAAAAGCTAATGGAATTTTTTTGCCGAAAATTATGTTTGTTTGTGACGTCATCAATAGTTGCATTAATGACGACTTTAATCTATGATTTAGCTATGAGAAACGCTTTTCCAGCATTATTCATATTAAAATGTATACTTTTTATCGGACTCGAAAATGGGCTGATATACGAAAAATCATCCTTTCTTCCATAACAATGATCCAGGCATAATCTAGGTCATTATCCTATGGTATACAGCACTGTTAGGTCTATTACAAGATGCCACACAGAAGAACAAAACTTCTAGAATAACATTCTATCAAGGTTCTTCACTTCTGGAGAAATGTAAAACCTGTTACCGCACTGCCTCTTTTATAGCAGCAGATTATTGCCCAGTTGATTTTATTATTGCAGTTACTTTCCATTCCAGCACACGTTCCACAATAATAAGTGCAGCTGTATAGACGGCTTGAACAATAAAACATGCAGACGATTTAAAAGCGAAAGTTTGACTTTGACCTTCCAATTAGAGTAAATGACAATTTAATGTGATGAAATGCATTTGCTGTGTTGCGTATAATAGGTACCAGAATTTTTTAATTCATGCTTTGTAACGGTGGCAAGTTTAGTAACTTTGTAAGTCGTCAAGTAACTCGCTGGTGTATTTAATTAGAGCCAGAAAGTTTGCAGACAGTAACTCGCAAAGCAGTTCACATAAGCTTTGTAACGGTGGCGAGTTTAGTAACTTTGTAACTCGTCATGTAACTCGCTGGCGTATTTAATTAGAGTCAGAAGTTTGCATACAGTGACTCGCAAAGCAGTTATTCACACTGCGAGTTTGCTGTCAGAGTTACAGACAACTCACGACAGAAAGCTTGCTAGTGTGAACGCGGCCATAAGAGTTTGTAGAACAGAACAACACTCACTGATTCGTTATCCTTCTGCTTTTCTTAACGAAAACCCGTAAAAACAGTGTACGTCTGCCTTTATTCTCCCGCCGGTGTCAACTTATCAGAGCCAAACAGGAAAAAATAATCAATAATATGCCTTAAATTAACACGATCAGCATTGAAAGCAAATGTGTGAACAACTAATCAAAATTAGAGCTGATTTTAAAATGGAAGAAAAGCTATTATAAAGTACTGTTTGTCCCAAAAAAAAACTTCCCACACAAACTTATATTACTTAGCATTACGTTAACCTGTTTACTAATTAGAGAAGAAAATTCTTAATAATTAAAAATATTCGCGCCACCTGGTAAAACGGCACTGCATCGCCATCCCAGTGTGCACCACTGATTCACCAACAGCACTGCATCACCATCCCAGTGTGCACCACTGATTCCCCAACAGCACTGTATCACCATCCCAGTGAGAACCACTGATTCACCAACAGCACTGCATCACCATCCCAGTATGCACCACTGATTCACCAACAGCACTGCATCGCCATCCCAGTGTGCACCACTGATTCACCAACAGCACTGTATCACCAACCCAGTGAGAACCACTGATTCACCAACAGCACTGCATCATCATCCCAGTGTGCACCACTGATTCACCAACAGCACTACATCACCATCCCAGTGTGCACCACTGATTCACCAACAGCACTACATCACCATCCCAGTGAGAACCACTGATTCACCAACAGCACTACATCACCATCCCAGTGTGCACCACTGATTTACCATCAGCACTGCATCACCATCCCAGTGTGCACCACTGATTCACCAACAGCACAGCATCGCCATCCCAGTGTGCACCACTGATTCACCAACAGCACTGTATCACCAACCCAGTGAGAACCACTGATTCACCAACAGCACTGCATCATCATCCCAGTGTGCACCACTGATTCACCAACAGCACTACATCACCATCCCAGTGTGCACCACTGATTCACCAACAGCACTACATCACCATCCCAGTGAGAACCACTGATTCACCAACAGCACTACATCACCATCCCAGTGTGCACCACTGATTTACCATCAGCACTGCATCACCATCCCAGTGTGCACCACTGATTCACCAACAGCACTACATCACCATCCCAGTGAGAACCACTGATTCACCAACAGCACTACATCACCATCCGAGTATGCACCACTGATTCACCAACAGCACTACATCGCCATCCCAGTGTGCACCACTGATTCACCAACAGCACTGCATCACCATCCCAGTGAGCACCACTGATTCACCAACAGCACTACATCGCCATCCCAGTGTGCACCACTGATTCACCAACAGCACTGCATCGCCATCCCAGTGTGCACCACTGATTCACCAACAGCACTGCATCACCATCCCAGTATGCACCACTGATTCACCAACAGCACTGCATCGCCATCCCAGTGTGCACCACTGATTCACCAACAGCACTGTATCACCATCCCAGTGAGAACCACTGATTCACCAACAGCACTGCATCACCATCCCAGTATGCACCACTGATTCACCAAAAAAACACGTTATTGATCTTACTGACAATGTTAAGTGATTTAAACTTGTGCTAATTTGTGAAGAGTGCGCTATTCACACAGCGCCATTTTCGTTTATTTAGTTTAAGCACCGAATTAAAAGCGTCGAAATTAATAGTACAAAAAATTGTAATTGAAAAAACTTGTCGTTTGAATGTTTCCTAGCGTTCACGCGACTAAAACATCTTTTTCGAAAGTTCATATCTGCTAAATGATTCCGTACCATGCTGTTAAGCACTGTTCTAACAATTTTTATGCTTGAGTAACTTGGTTGTTACACTTTACTCAGCTACTCAACTTGTTTAAAATGTACATTTCTCAAAACGACAGTGTAAATTAATCTGTGTGAAGTTGCATTATGTTACGTTGTACTACGTTATGTCATGTTATATACATTTCTCAAAACGACAGTGTAAATTAAACTGCGTGAAGTTGCATTGTGTTACGTTGTACTACATTACGTCATATTATATGCATTTCTCAAAATGACAGCGTAAATTAAACTGTGTGACGTTGCATTGTGTTACGTTGTACTACGTTACATCATGTTATATATATTTCCCAAAACGACAGTGTACATTAAACAATGTCAAGTTGCATTATGTTACGTTGCACTACGTTACGTCATATTATATGCATTTCTCAAAATGACAGCGTAAATTAAACTGTGGGACGTTGCATTATGTTACGTTGTACTACGTTACGTCATGTTATATATATTTCTCAAAACGACATTGCACATTATGCTGCGTGACGTTGCATTATGCTACGTTGCACTACGTTACGTCACGGTACGTTATGTGCGTGTGTAACGAACAAGTTATAACGATGTCGTGAACTTATTATAGAAATACATCAAAATGGAGTTCATTGCCGAGAAGTTTTGAACAAACTGTTCATTGTCGGGGCATCTAAAACAAAGAAATTTACCAAACATCTCGAAATACAATTCAGTAGTTAATAATCAAAAGATATATGATATAAAAGTGACAGTTTTGTTACTACTAACATGTTTGTTTGTTTGTTTGTTTGTTTGTGGAGTGTTACATAGTTTCATACCAATCAAGATATGTAATCTGTAAGGTAAATTTTCAAAACTTTCTATATAATAGTATCATATTATATCTCTTTTAGCTGTTAACTACTGAATTGTATTATGATGTTGTTTCTAATTTTCTTGTTTTAGGTGCCTTGATAATGAACAGTTTTCTCTCATAGCCTCACTACAGTCACATCCCTCACTAATTATTATCACTACATGCAGTGCAACACAAATGTTAGAAAATTTTCTATTAAATACAATGGCCCTTACATATGGAATTCAATTGCTCCCGCTATTAAAAATGCCAACTCGCTTTCCATATTTAAAAAAATATAAATTAAACTTACTTGAAACATATAACTGATCACTCAATTATGATTTGTTGTTTTTCATTTTCAAAAACTTCCCCTCTAGTATAATAATATTTTTATTACTTCCCACCCGTATTTATATTTGTATATATTGTAATGTTGCATCTGTATATGTTGTAATTTTTTTCGTAACTAATTCTAGTGGCCTACCATAAGCTAGCTTCTTAGGTCTCTAGCGCAGTATTCATGAATTGTATCATATTTTTGTATGAATAAAACCTGATTATCGTGCAGATGTAATGTATATGTATATGTTTATTGCGAAATAAATCTATTAAAATCTAAATCTAATCTAAATCATTAATAAATTGCTTTTTGATGACGTAGTTACATTCATTTGCCAAATATGGATAATTCTATTATAGAAACGTCATAATGAATTCCCATATTCGGGCTTGATTTTATTTTCACTGGAAATAATAATAATTGTGTTTTGAACCTACGTGTGTATGAGGCATACAGAGATATGCTACATATTTAAATACATTAACAACATTAGCAAACCATTCCAGAATAACAGATTTATCTTTTTTTCCAAATCCTATCGTTAATTCCAGAACAAGCAATCCAAAACAAATTAGGACAAATACCCACTATGGAACGAACTCTGTAATCAAACAAGCAATTCTACTTTGGAATTCTCTACCATTACAGGTTAAACAAATCAAGTCCCTATCAGCATTTAAAACAAAATTAAAATCACTAATATTAACCAGATATGAAATACCATCACACCAGTACGACAACATACACACTAATTCAGAATTCATATACCCACGGCCATATTAATTAAATCATAATTTTTTTCATTTTTGTGCATAGTTGTAAATATGTTTGATTTTATTCGTCGTTACTTATATAGATATATATAATATATATATCTTATTTGCCATTAAAATACATTGATAATCACTGATAAAAACTTTACAGAGATGATCAATCAGTGTTAGTTAATAAAAACTTACACTGCTAAAGGCAAATGCGTCAGTGCATATATATATATATGCCATTATTTGAAACACAAAAGCTTCAAAACACCTTTTTGTTTTATACCGATTGGTAGCAGCTGGTCCAACTATTCGGTAAACCACAAAATGTATTGAATTAAACTACATAGTTCATGTAGCTATTACCAATTCAAACGTACATTTTTTTGTGAAAAATATTAAAAGTCAACCTACCTTTATGACGCACTTATTGCAATCAAACTTTCCTGCAATTTTTCTTCCTGTAAAAAATCTCTTACTGGAAAACACCGGGAAATTGGAAATTAATGGAACTCGGCTAAAAGTTGCGCTAATTGCTACATCATTTAACGTCATATTACCCCCAGGATCTGCTATGCTTTCTTGACTAGCAGGCGACTTGTATCCGACTGCGCATGCGCGAGATGTCCGGAAGCCAGTGAATTATTGTTGCTTTTAGTTTACAACAGCCTCCGTCAGAGGCACCTGTGCATCTTATAACGTTCGGCATTTGCATTCTTGCTATAAATAGCCGTTCATTGAATTTGCTGAATAATATAACCCGAGCAAGCCGATCGTCATAAAAATATTTAATCATGCGGTGTAGAATAAAAAACGAGTTTAGGATTGAATCAAAGCTTTTATTAGTCCTAAATGAATGCGCAGATGTTCTGCTTTTATAACACTAGATGGCTTCATTTTTTACACTGGATGGCTTCATTTCTTACACTCATGCCACGCAGCCTATCGAGATTACAAAACACTGATACTTCTTTATAAATATATCAATAAACTGAGCATTCCATTTATAAACAATCCCTCAGCATTCATTCCTGATACCACTTTAAACAATAGAACACACAATTTAAAGCAAATTACAGTAAACAATAAATTTGGAAATAACTCTATATCAAAACAGGCCATACATTTATGGAACTTACTACCCAGTGAAATAAAACAAATAGAATCTCTCCACTACTTTAAAAAGAAATTAAAAGAATATCAATATAACAGGTATGTGATGTAAAATTTAATGTACTTTTGTAATCTTGTTTTATAAAAATATTTTAATATGGTGTTTGTAAATGTGTTCATTTATTGTATATAACTAGGCCTTAGTTTTGCACTTTAGTTTTTTTTAGTCAGCACTGGACGCATTTGTCTTGAACAGTGTTGTTATTTTAACATTACGCTGAGGCTTACTCAATTTTATTATAATGAGTGAACTATTTAAATGACAAATAAAGAATTAACACACACACACACACACACACACACACACACACACACACACACACACACACACACACACACACACACACACACACACACACACACAAACACACACACACACACACACACACACACACACACACACACACACACACACACACACACACACACACACACACACACACACACACACACACACACACACACACACACACACACACACACACACACACACACACACACACACACACACACACACACACACACACACACACACACACACACATATATAGACCCTAGCAGTATATCCTTCTCTTCATAAACAGGGCCTCATTTTGATTTTGTAGGCTCCTGGACAACGGATACTATGAGGCCTCGGACCCTCAGTGACCAATGACAAAAGTGTGAATGTTGGATTCTTCAAATCAACTTCTACAACATAATGTCAACATTAGACTTACGTGGATGGGTGCCAGTACAGATGGTTAGACAGGATTGTTAGTGTGGCAGTACCAGTGACTTGGAATAACGAACAAGAAAACAATTCCAGTATGTCAGTCAACTGAGCCGTTTTTAAAGAAGTGATTCAACATACTTTTACTCTCATTCTGTAGTAACTTTTCACAGTAAATTAATTTCACTTAATCTCTGGAGGCCCCTCAACTGGCGGAGGCACCTGGGCAGCAACCCATGAAGCCCAAGCCTTAATCCCGTATAATTGATATATAATATAATGCAATGCAATGCAATGCAATGCAATGCAATGCAATGCAATGCAATGCAATGCAATGCAATGCAATGCAATGCAATGCAATGCAATGCAATGCAATGCAATGCAATGCAATGCAATGCAATGCAATGCAATGCAATGCAATACAATACAATACAATACAATACAATACAATACAATACAATACAATACAATACAATACAATACAATACAATACAATACAATACAATACAATACAATACAATACAATACAATACAATACAATACAATACAATACAATATAATATAATATATACAATATAATACTGTTCATAAACGGCCGAAAACAATAAAAATATGTACGAGTCAATCAATACTTTTTGCGGTTTAGCGGTAGCGTGACTTAAGTAGCCTGTGTAGAGACGCGGGGCTGAGCCGATGAACCGCCCAGAAAACGAGCCCAGTCTATAAAGCTCCTCAGAGGACAAACTGAACTGTTCACTTCCGCTAGTGATGTACTAGCTTCCGCTCTTGTAAAAAACCACCGGAAATGCGTTATTTTATCTTCGCATTTTTTTGCTGATTTACCGGAAAGCGAAACACGAATCAATAATAACACAATAGGAAACCCAGACGAATCACATAAGACATCTCACGTAATAAAGTACTGTGGTTCAACAGCCGTCAATAATTAATGTAAACTAATTTTCCAACTATAATTTAGAGTTCAAACCATTAATAAATTTAAAAGTAGACATTACTTAAAGGAAGACAGGATGGTTTTCCATATACTACCCCGCTTTCACGTACGGTTAAAAGTATACATTTTAACACAATTTATTCTGCAAAAGCATTTCTGATAATTAAATAATAGATTAAAAACTTAATCAACGGTGTTCGAGGACAACTATTGATGACATCACAAACTAACATAATTTTCAACAGCAAAAATATTCCATGAGCGTGTTGCACGTGTTTGTGAGCGAGAAAATTGAAGTACAGTGTTACTGTAAGATATTGAGTGTGTTGTACTAAAACTAGGCAAGCTTTAAGATAAAATTCAAATTTCAAATTTTGTTGTGGTCACGTATGAGTTGACGAACGTGTGTAGTTCGTTACAAGCTAACACATGTGAACTGAGAGGTACGGCACCTTTTTTGTGCGATGCGTTTCCGAAATGCGGCGCTGGTACCCGTCTAACTAACGAATAGCGAAGTGCATGTAACAGCGAAGAACTAGTGACACGAACGCGAAATTGTGTTTGTGTGGTAATAAGTCTTTCACGTAAATCATATATTGTTTTGGCCTACAGTTTAAGATTGCGTCAGGTTTTCCTTCAATTATATTACTTGCACTATCCATAACAGGCATAATTAAAAGCAGGAGAAGAAGAAGAAGAAGAAGAAGAAGAAGAAGAAGAAGAAGAAGAAGAAGAAGAAGAAGACTTTGTAGACTCAACATTCATATAAATATATCACGCATTAAAAATTTCACAACTTAAAACGGAAGAAAAGGGAATATTAAAGTACAAATCCAAAAATTATCACAAAGTTATACAATAACCTGAAAAAGAAAATTCTCTATCATTTGAAATGTTCTCGGCTACTGGCATAACGTTACTGCATCACCATCCCAGTGTGCACCACTGATTCACCAACAGCACTGCATCACCATCCCAGTGTGCACCACTGATTCACCAACAGTACTGCATCACCATCCCAGTGTGCACCACTGATTCACCAACAGTACTGCATCACCATCCCAGTGTGCACCACTGATTCACCAACAGTACTGCATCACCATCCCAGTGAGCACCACTGATTCACCAACAGCACTACATCATCCCAGTGTGCACCACTGATTCACCAACAGCACTACATCACCATCCCAGTGTGCACCACTGATTCACCAACACCAACAGCACTGGAAAATTTCAATGTGATTTTTTAAGCTTTATCTATAAAGAGTCGGGTTTCCTTGTACTTTAAAGGTTTAACTCATAATTATACACTGCATCAACAAGCCTGGCGTAAGAAATGATTAAATGCCAATCTAGTCCATAAACGTTAATAAAAATTGGCTATTGTGCAAACTACGTAAAAGAAGTTAAATTGTTGGTTTTTTCAAACTCGGTAACATTCCATTAATCCACTGCAGACATAATTATTGAATTATTGAAGCACTGTAACATTTCTTTATGAACAAAAAACAAGAGAAAATGTCTGAATTAAAATCTTTGTTGCTAATATTCAACAAGGCCAGATACGCAAGACGAGGCCTCAAGAATAAATTAACTCTGCATTTTGCATGGATTCAAGAAAAACTGCCCTCACTAAGCAACGATTATGTTCTATTTGATAGTTTTTGTAGGTTTCTACTCCTCACATAATAGATATTCATGCAAAATTATATACGAAAGACATTTGATTACCCTAGACAAATTAAAAATCGATTTTTGATAAAAAGAATTGAAAAAAGCTTTCAGTAACTGCAGTGTTTACACTGTAACAATGTACAGTATCACTTGTGTGAAATCGGCTAATGCAGAAAATTTCAACTATTCAGACACAACACTCTGATAAACTGTGGCTCCAAGTTTACTATATTTTTAAAGAGAAATTTCTGTTAAAAGCATGAATTTGTCCTTGGCTGATTGGTTAGTTTTCCTGGAATAGCAGCAGAAAACGCACAGTTTGGACCAAGCAGACGATCAATAAATTAGTGTGTACGATCATGCAAGTGTACACCAGACTAGGCTACTCGATAGGCTAAACTGGAGTGCCGGAAAAGGGCGTATCTTTCTCAATTTTATCTAATTAAATCATTTATAAAAGCTTAAACAAATAGCAAGATTAGATAACCAAGATTCTCCTAAATAGAACAGTACCTAATTTGTAATCACTTAGTTATGTCTGTGATCATACAGTACCTAATTTGTAATCATTTAGTTATGTCTGTGCTCATACAGTAGCAGAAAAGTCATAGTTCTTATAAGGCGTATTTTGAGTGGTACAGTCCTGAAAAATCTCCGTCTATGGAATTTTACCTGCAAAAGACTTCGTGTCCTGATCCTCAGTACGTGTAGTTATTTCACACGCGGACAGCAACAGACGTCTCAGGTTTCTTATATCGTGAAACTTAAGTTTCAATGTGTTTTTGTAAGCATGATATGTTGACGTTACTGCTAATGCTTTTGCGAGCTCCTGTGTTGACTTAACCGAAACGATGATGAAGGAGGGGCTCCCTGATGAACGAATGCCTCGAAACAGCTTCATTCCTAAACAAGCTTTGTCTCAACTAAGGTAACTATGGCTTCTCAAATCCCGTTTTCTCGATAACCTGGTTTTAGTATGTAAAAATGTTTGCTGTTCTGCAGTAAAGTCTGAGATCAGATGATTTTTTACTAAAGGGAGTTGAACTTGTAACAAGAGCTCGTTGATGCTTGGTAAAGATTGATTGTTTACAGAGTCTGAAAATAAACAACATGATTCGAGCTGTGAATGCGTCATACAAGCAGACAGTCTAAAGAAGTTCGTGGACTGTAAAACTGTAGTTATTTTATGTATTTTAATGATTACGGTTGTATTTTGGGAGCGATTGCTTTGCCAACACATTTATACATTTTCACAGGCGCAAACTGTTTAATACAGGTCTCGTGAGAGACTACTACTTCATGATGCCCAAAGTCAAAAAATTTATGTTTGAGTAGCTTTATTACGCTTTATCTGCAAGAAAAATCATAATAAAATATAACAAACTAATTTGAGCCAAAAAAGAAACAAGGAAATTAAAAATAAAGTGAGACTGAATAAACTTACATCATGGCTCTACTACTCTTGATAAATAAATGGTTGAACTGAGACAAAACAACAACAAGAACTTTCTTAGCCAAGAACAGACTGCAAACTAGCCAGGTAAACTAGCTCTGTCAGTAGAACATGACAGAAAGAAGCCAAGTCAAGACGTACATACATGAATGCAGTTAAAAAGGACAGTATGGGGGGGGGTTACAGAATGAGAGAACACTGAAGTAATAATATAACCTAAAATCCTTCATAGGTCTCGTTGCTGAACCTGCAAATTTCAAGGAAGTTACAGGGATTATACGACCTTGGCTCCAACGCTAGTCTTGCAACCGTTGATATTTGCAAAAATGACAATCTTGACAACGATCACGTGGTAAAATTCGATTTAGTAATACCAGAATTTTCGATGTTTCGATTTTCGATGCTATAATGTTAGAACAACGAACCAAGCTTCTCGCGCATGCGTAGAAACGCAGGCTGAAAATACTGCTGTTGATAAACCGATCGTACAATATCGAATGAAGTTGCAGTTTTCAGTGAACCAATTTTCTGGTAGAGAATTCCACAGATAAGAAGACCGAAGGAAAAAATTGGATACATAAACAGCCGTTCTACATCTATAAATGCGCAGGGTAAGACGCGCCGGTGATTCAGCTAGAAGAGACCATTAATTTATAACGGGGGGGGCGCAGGCAGCGCACTACTAAATTTGTCACTAAAAACAACGATCGACTACATTGTATAATTAATGATATTTGATAAGTGTTTTGATACCTTTTTTCCAAATCCTATCGTTAATTCCAGAACAAACAATCTAAAACAAATTAGGACAAATACCCACTATGGAACGAACTCTGTAATCAAACAAGCAATTCTACTTTGGAATTCTCTACCATTGCAGGTTAAACAAATCAAGTCCCTATCAGCATTTAAAACAAAATTAAAATCACTAATATTAACCAGATATGAAATACCATCACACCAGTACGACAACATACACACTAATTCAGAATTTATATATCCACGGCCATATTAATTAAATCATATTTTTTTTCATTTTTGTGCATAGTTGTAAATATGTTTGATTTTATTTGTCGTTGCTTTCCATTACTGCACAGTAGTTTAGATTGCACTGACGTATTTGCCTTTAGCAGTGTAAGTTTTTATTAACTAACACTGATTGATCATCTCTGTAAAGTTTTTATCAGTGATTATCAATGTATTTTAATGGCAAATAAAGATTATTATATATATATATATATATATATATATATATATATATATATATATATAAGTGCATGAGTGACTGTACGAAACCTTTACAGGAAAATGTACAAGAACTTTTGCTTACACGGCTGCAACTAACCTGCAAAAGCATAACCTACCAAACGTACTTGATGTTATCCAAACATCTGCGTTTAATTCCTGAAATACTTCATATTTGACATGTATTTATTGGTGTCAAAAATACATACAATACAAGAAAACAAACAAGACATACATACAATTTCAATTTTGAAATATAGTGACACTACAGACAAACAAAACAGTTATTGGTAAAACAAATATTATTAAATGTTTCTGTTCGTCATATTAGTTATTTAAATGAAAAGTTTAATGATTAGTATTTAAAATAAATTGTCATTCATCAGGCCTAATTTTCAATGATATGATCATTATATAGTATATTGTTCATCGTGTCTTAAAAACGCTTTTTGAACAAAAATAATGAACATGAGCGGACTGATGATCGAGCCTTGTGGAACGCCAAAAGTTTATACACACACACACACGCACGCACGCACGCACGCACGCACGCACGCACGCACACACACACACACACACACACACACACACACACACACACACACATGGCGTCATTTTCAATGATTTTGATCATCATGTCTTAGTTAAAAACGCTTTTCCAACATAATTAATAAAAAACTTAATTACTTCTAAATCATTACTTCTCACCAAGAATATAAATTTATCAGCATCGCATATAGGGAAAAATTCTGGTTTAATTACATTGATGTGATTACATGATTTTTCTCTAAGATCATTGTAATATGGGCATTTTATAACAAAGTGTAATTCGTCTTTGATTTCATTTCTTAAACAGGACGAGCATATACGATTCTCAACTGGGACTCTTCCAGGTTTAACGTACCTCCCTCTTTCAATACACAAACTATGAGAGCTGATTCTCAGTTTTGTAAATTTTGTTATAGCAAATTTGGAATAACCAGAAAGTAAATAGTTTTCCAGTTGATGAAGTTTTTTGAAGGTTCGATACATCTGTAGTTTGTTTTGTCGATCAGGTTTGTTGTCATTATGGATTTCTTCTTTCTTATTAACTTCTTGCTTTATTTCTTTGCCGAAGTTCTTTGTCTTTTATTTCGCCTCGCTATTTCAGAAACAAAGAAGAGTTAAAGAAACCCCTTCAACAAATAGTTTGGTGCAAAGTAACTGTCAGTCAAAACTCATCGTGTGAACAGAGTTCGGTGTTTTGAATGTCATTCTTTTGAAGGGCCTTGTTGACTAGGCATTAGATGAGCAAGAGATTGCTGAGTTCACCCCAAATCACAGCCAACCACAGTACGATTTTACAATCTGTCAGGTGGGTGAAGCCAGTCAATGTTAGGGACCAAATGTGTCATAATGGTTAATTCACAAACTCTTCATACAGTTTCACACTGCAAAATTTCACAGTAATTGACATCTATTGCGGATGTTTAAGCGAGAGAATTCAATCACTAATCTTGGAGCTGGTGTAATTTACTGAATGCGGAATTGGAATACGTTCTCAGGACAATTTCGGCTGAGCTACAAAGAGGCTGCAACGATTTCGCGCATTTCAAAAGAATCCCAACGCGTGGTAATCATCCATGCTGGCAAAGGAGATGGTAATTTATTCCTTTTAGTCTGACACTTTCCAGCGCGTAATCCATAGCTACATGGAGAGTCAGAGATTAGGCGCTTGCACCCATGAGAGGGTCAGAGATTAGGCGATTGCACCCATGAGAGGGTCAGAGATTAGGCGCTTGCACCCATGAGAGGGTCAGAGATTAGGCGCTTGCACCCACGAGAGGGTCAGAGATTAGGCGCTTACACCCATGTGAGGGTCAGAGATTAAGCGCTTGCACCCATGAGAGGGTCAAAGATTAGGCGCTTACACCCATGAGAGGGTCAGAGATTAAGCGCTTACACCCATGTGAGGGTCAAAGATTAGGCGCTTACACCCATGAGAGGGTCAGAGATTAAGCGCTTACACCCATGTGAGGGTCAAAGATTAGGCGCTTACACCCATGAGAGGGTCAGAGATTAAGCGTTTACACCCGTGAGAGGGTCAGAGATTAAGCCTTGCACCCATGAGAGGGTCAGAGATTAAGCGTTTACACCCGTGTGAGGGTCAAAGATTAGGCGCTTACACCCATGAGAGGGTCAGAGATTAAGCGTTTACACCCATGAGAGGGTCAGAGATTAAGCGCTTACACCCATGAGAGGGTCAGAGATTAAGCCTTGCACCCATGAGAGGGTCAGAGATTAAGCGCTTACACCCGTGAGAGGGTCAGAGATTAGGCGCTTACACCCATGAGAGGGTCAGAGATTAAGCGTTTACACCCATGAGAGGGTCAGAGATTAAGCGTTTACACCCACGAGAGGGTCAGAGATTAAGCCTTGCACCCATGAGAGGGTCAGAGATTAAGCGCTTACACCCACGTGAGGGTCAAAGATTAGGCGCTTACACCCATGAGAGGGTCAGAGATTAAGCGTTTACACCCGTGAGAGGGTCAGAGATTAAGCGCTTACACCCATGAGAGGGTCAGAGATTAAGCCTTGCACCCACGAGAGGGTCAGAGATTAAGCGTTTACACCCATGAGAGGGTCAGAGATTAAGCCTTGCACCCGTGAGAGGGTCAGAGATTAAGCGCTTACACCCACGAGAGGGTCAGAGATTAAGCCTTACACCCACGAGAGGATCAGAGATTAAGCCTTACACCCACGAGAGGGTCAGAGATTAAGCGCTTGCACCCATGAGAGGGTCAAAGATTAGGCGCTTACACCCATGAGAGGGTCAGAGATTAAGCCTTGCACCCACGAGAGGGTCAGAGATTAAGCCTTGCACCCATGAGAGGGTCAGAGATTAAGCGCTTACACCCATGAGAGGGTCAGAGATTAAGCGCTTACACCCACGAGAGGGTCAGAGATTAAGCCTTGCACCCATGAGAGGGTCAGAGATTAAGCCTTGCACCCATGAGAGGGTCAGAGATTAAGCCTTACACCCACGAGAGGGTCAGAGATTAAGCCTTACACCCACGAGAGGGTCAGAGATTAAACGCTTACACCCATGAGAGGGTCAGAGATTAAGCCTTACACCCATGAGAGGGTCAGAGATTAAACGCTTACACCCATGAGAGGGTCAGAGATTAAGCCTTACACCCATGAGAGGGTCAGAGATTAAGCCTTGCACCCATGAGAGGGTCAGAGATTAAGCCTTGCACCCATGAGAGGGTCAGAGATTAAGCCTTGCACCCATGAGAGGGTCAGAGATTAAGCCTTGCACCCATGAGAGGGTCAGAGATTAAGCCTTGCACCCACGAGAGGGTCAGAGATTAAGCGCTTACACCCGTGAGAGGGTCAGAGATTAAGCCTTGCACCCATGAGAGGGTCAGAGATTAAGCCTTACACCCACGAGAGGGTCAGAGATTAAGCCTTACACCCACGAGAGGGTCAGAGATTAAGCGCTTACACCCACGAGAGGGTCAGAGATTAAGCGCTTGCACCCATGAGAGGGTCAGAGATTAAGCCTTACACCCATGAGAGGGTCAGAGATTAAACGCTTACACCCATGAGAGGGTCAGAGATTAAGCCTTACACCCATGAGAGGATCAGAGATTAAGCGCTTACACCCATGAGAGGGTCAGAGATTAAGCGTTTACACCCATGAGAGGGTCAGAGATTAAGCGCTTACACCCATGAGAGGGTCAGAGATTAAGCGCTTACACCCATGTGAGGGTCAAAGATTAAGCGCTTACACCCATGAGAGGGTCAGAGATTAAGCGCTTGCACCCATGAGAGGGTCGGAGATTAGGCGCTTGCACCCGTGAGAGGGTCAGAGATTAAGCGCTTACACCCATGAGAGGGTCAGAGATTAAGCGCTTACACCCATGAGAGGGTCAGAGATTAAGCGCTTACACCCATGAGAGGGTCAGAGATTAAGCCTTGCACCCATGAGAGGGTCAGAGATTAAGCGCTTACACCCATGAGAGGGTCAGAGATTAAGCGCTTGCACCCATGAGAGGGTCAGAGATTAAGCCTTACACCCATGAGAGGGTCAGAGATTAAACGCTTACACCCATGAGAGGGTCAGAGATTAAGCCTTACACCCATGAGAGGATCAGAGATTAAGCGCTTACACCCATGAGAGGGTCAGAGATTAAGCGTTTACACCCATGAGAGGGTCAGAGATTAAGCGCTTACACCCACGAGAGGGTCAGAGATTAAGCGTTTACACCCACGAGAGGGTCAGAGATTAAGCGTTTACACCCACGAGAGGGTCAGAGATTAAGCGCTTGCACCCATGAGAGGGTCAGAGATTAAGCGCTTACACCCATGAGAGGGTCAGAGATTAAGCGTTTACACCCACGAGAGGATCAGAGATTAAGCGCTTACACCCACGAGAGGATCAGAGATTAAGCGCTTACACCCACGAGAGGGTCAAAGATTAGGCGCTTACACCCACGAGAGGATCAGAGATTAAGCGTTTACACCCACGAGAGGGTCAGAGATTAAGCGCTTGCACCCATGAGAGGGTCAGAGATTAAGCCTTACACCCATGAGAGGGTCAGAGATTAAACGCTTACACCCATGTGAGGATCAGAGATTAAATAATAAATAAACGGCAAATGAATAAGCAAATCAATGAACAAATGAATGAATGGGTGAATAGATAAACAGATAAATAAAAAAATGAATACGCTAATAGATCAATCAATAAATGAATCAATGAACAAACGGCTGTATAAATGAATTAATTAATAAATAAAAAAGACGAGTAAATAATAACTGAATGAATAAGTAAACGAACGAATGAATGAATAAATGAAGAAATGAAAGAACGAATGCACTAACAGAATAACCAATAAATGAATGAATGAATAAGTAAACGAATGAACGAATGAATAAACGAAGAAATGAAAGAACGAATGCACTAACAGAATAACCAATGAATGAATGAATGAATAAGTAAACGAATGAACGAATGAATGCAATTTAAACGTACTAATCAAGACAGGATTGTTCTAATTTACTACATCAAGTTCATCATCAGTACCAGACAATTAAATGCATAAAAATGAACACTTTTTCACAGACAAACAAAATTCAATCAGTTTATTAACTATTCACATTTAGAATAATTGACTATAATCAATCCAATTAATTAATAATACTATTATTGGTTAAGTAACTAACAACACTATAAATTACTAAAAGTTCTTCCACTGTAAGCAAGCCAGCAGAAATGATCAGCATTCAATAATTAGGTGCTTGAAATATTTTTCTCATTAACAAATAAGTTATTTACACACAGAACAATTATGAATTATAACACAGAGAGACTGAAACATCCATTACTGTAATTACCTTGTTCGTTACTAGTATTATTCATTAATAAAATGAAATTCTACGCATGTTTGCAGCAGTAGAGCTCATGCAGACTGTCAAGACTCAACATTATTTGCTGTCATGCAACAATGTGAACAAATTGAATATGACACACGTAATGACACATTTAAGGCTCATGCAGACTGTCAAGACTCAACATTATTTGCTGTCATGCAACAATGTGAACAAATTGAATATGACACACGTAATGACACATTTAGGGCTCATGCAGACTGTCAAGACTCAACATTATTTGCTGTCATGCAACAATGTGAACAAATTGAATATGACACACGTAATGACACATTTTACAGACGAATTCACGCGGAGTTTATCAAACTCAAGCGAAACAAACTTTATAAATAGATTCAACCATAAGCACAACATTCACAAAGCTGCTCATTGGAAGCAAGTCACTGTGCAAATGACCTTTGAAACTCACTTTTGGCAAAAGCGATGCCACGATGACCCACGTGGAGACCACATATAAGGTACCATAGTTACTTAAACTAATATAAAGACAAATGAGGAAAACTGACCATTAATTTCTAACAATCGATACATTTTTGACACGAATAACTTTTTTTCCATACAGGTCAGCATTGGTAAGAAATCAAAACACAGAATAAGAAGTACAAAAGTTATACAAGTAATGTTCACCTGTACAACACCTGTTTAGAATCTACAGTACCTGAACTGCACATTTCTAAAATACAATGATAAATATGCAACTATTCTGATATGTTAATTTTACAATTTTATAGAAAGACAATTAGATTCACAACGTTTAAAAAACTTACACCTACAAAAATACATCGTGATTTCATAATAAAAGAACTAAATGAAAAATACACGTGAAAATAGTTACTTAAACTATCATTAATTAATAATGACTGTTATTGCCATAATTTTTAAAAGCCATTGCAATTTATATTGCCCAATTTTATGGGTAACGAGTTAGGGAAAGGAGACACTGAAAAACTGTGGACTAGTTGGGATTTGAACCCAAGACCTTGGCTTCTACTAATGTGGTACCCATGCTCTACCACAAATTTTCAGAAAACGAACTCTTATTGTTTGTTTAGGGTCAAAATTACAAATTACAAATCTTCATGTACAAAACCAGCAAGTATCAGCAAGTTGCGTAAAATACGAAAATTAGTGTGGACATTAACCACTGCGTTTGGACCTGGTGCAAGTTCTGTGTAGTGCTTGGTCGAATCTGCAAACCAGCAGTCGGAAGGTAATACCTTCTAACCACGTCAAGACGCTAAGTTTATTATAGCGACTTTCGATCAACTTTCAAGCTTCAGTAACCTCAATATTAAAGTTTAACAAAGGTTAGGAAATGTTAACACAACACAAACAGTTTAGACAATCTTCTTAAAGCTAAGTAGTTTTTGACTGAATAACAAACTTGGGAAACTGATTAACTATTAAAGATTCATGCTCTTGCTTTATAGACACACGAAAGCTTTTCATAATCACAGGAAACGACAATAAACTCAAGACAAACAAGCCGATATTAGCATTAATAATACATGGATATGTCATTTCCCGGAAATATTGCCTGATGCAGATTTTATGTCATTGAATTCTACAGGTTTTTATTGAGCACAAAAGACAGAGAGACGCCAGAATAAAAAAATTATGACGTACAGGTGAAGAAATTGTAAACGGGAGAAGAACTTACAGAATACATTTTGCAATCGCTATCGAATCAGCAGCCTGTTCTACTGAACCTTGTTAATGCATATCAGATCTCAAGTGTGAGACGTTTCAACTCTAGCGGCGTTTGCAAGAATCTCGTGATTTTAAATGATTTCTCATAGTTTCACAGTAATTACAAATTACCAACTAGCGCTCTGAAATAGACGTCTTTGCGTATTATCAAACAGAATACATTACTTATATAGAAATAATTTACTCCACTCTACATTGTATGACCACTACAGTCATTTGCAAAAGTTTAAGACCAAGCTCGAGTTTTCGGGATTTTCATCATACTGTACCTGAATGGCCTGGAAACGGCCCGGACCTCAATCCGATAGAGAATCTCTGGGAGATACTGAAGGATAAGGTGGCAGACAGGCAGCCATCAAGTGCTGAAGACTTGCGAAGAGTTATCAAGGACGTTTGGGTTAAAGAAATTACTTCCGAGTACTGCCAAAACCTAATTTCCAGTATGCCTCTTAGAATGAAGGCAGTGATTGACAACTTCGGCAGCCATACAAAGTACTAAAATGTTCAAGGACTGTGACTATTTTTGGATAAAAACATACAAACTATGCTGTAGTATATTTTTCTAGAAGAATAAATGAATAGTTTTTAGATGGAACCGTGTTAAACGATGGTTTTTGACAATTTTCAGGAAAAAATCGCTTTGGTCTTAAACTTTTGCAATTGATTGTACAACAACACTAACTGCCAATAAAGTAACCTCTATGGTGTCCGTGGTAATCCGTACGCGACAACTAAGTCTACACCATAAGAGCAGTACCTAACTTAAATAAACTGCATGTTACATGAATACATATTATCACAGGAAGAAAGCACTCATCGACGTCATGACTCAGATCCACTTTGTCTGACGAGAGGAACTCATCATGTCATTCGGATCACATCATTCCACTCATCGGTTTCCGCAAGAATTGGGACTTCTGTTGACGGTGCTGTAGTTGTCGTTGCTGTCGTTGTCGTAGTTGTAGTCGCTGTTGGCGAACAGTTTACATATTGAAATGTTGTTAAGCTTACTTGTTCTACATGGTTTAAGTAAGTTGTGTCTACTGTGGTCCTAGAAAATGAAAAAAATACAACATCAAAACCATGATCTTCATTAGTAAAATTTGCACAACTAATGCAAAAATGTCCAAGAATACCGTAAAATCATGACAGTTTTTATATAGCATTGGTAAAGTTCACGCCAGTATTTACTCTTCCCAAAGGTACAGTGTTTTACCCACATTCAGACGTGTATCCCCCCCCCCACTCTTCAACGACAGCCTAAGGCCCGTGTCACACAGAGAAAGGCGTAAGAAACAATTCGTAATCCACAATCCGTAAGCCATCTTCCATCTTCCGTAAGACTCATGTCATAATCCGCGGTATGCGTGTTACTCCGTGTTTCTTTTGGCTGGAGACACGAAATTACTGCTTTAATACAGACTGTAGTTGAACAGTTAATATAATTTTACTCATTACAGCATAGCAGGTTGTCAATCGCATGCATTGTACAATATGACTGAATGGTAAATCCTGCCTGTTGCATGTAATGTAATACAGCAGTTGTAAATCAGTGTTGTGGGTTAAAATACTTTTTGATGTTTATTTTATGCCCGTGTTTTTGAATTCTTCTGATATAAATGAATTTTGTATCGCAAAAAGAGCAATTACACTAATTTTCACATTAGTAATAAAGCAAAAACACCTTATGACAAATGAAATTAATGACCAAACTCATTTCGCGATAAGAAACGCTCAAAATGGCTTGCAAGGAGCGTACCGTGGATTATGGAAAACACCCTACGGTAGGCAGCAAATGGTAAATGGATCATCTGTATGACAGGGCCCATTGATAAGTGTAATAAGGTGCCTCTTTCTCCGCCCAGCTTCTTACGCCTTACGGAATGTATCCAGCTCCGTGTGCCAGGAGCTCTCACAGGACAGAACAGAGATAAACAATAAAACATTATGTGCCATAATTATGCTTTAAAACAGTTGATTTAGAGAGAGGAACAATAACACCTTATGTGCCATAACTATGCTTTAAAACAGTTGATTTAGAGAGAGGAACAATAACACATTATGTGCCATAACTATGCTTTAAAACAGTTGATTTAGAGAGAGGAACAATAACACATTATGTGCCATAACTATGCTTTAAAACAGTTGATTTAAAGAGAGGAACAATAACACATGATGTGCCATAACTATGCTCTAAAACAGTTGATTTAGAGAGAGGAACAATAACACATTATGTGCCATAACTATGCTCTAAAACAGTTGATTTAGAGAGAGGAACAATAACACATTATGTGCCATAATTATGCTTTAAAACAGTTGATTTAAAGACAGGAACAATAACACATTATGTGCCATAACTATGCTTTAAAACAGTTTATTTAGAGAGAGGAACAATAACACATTATGTGCCATAATTATGCTTTAAAACAGTTTATTTAGAGAGAGGAACAATAACACATGTGCCATAACTATTCTTTAAAACAGTTGATTTAGAGAGAAGAACAATAACACATTATGTGCCATAATTATGCTTTAAAACAGTTGATTTAAAGAGAGGAACAATAACACATTATGTGACATAACTATGCTGTAAAACAGTTGATTTAAAGAGAGGAACAATAACACATTATGTGCCATAACTATGCTTTAAAACAGTTGATTTAGAGAGAGGAACAATAACACATTATGTGCCATAACTATGCTTTAAAACAGTTGATTTAGAGAGAGGAACAATAACACATTATGTGCCATAACTATGCTTTAAAACAGTTGATTTAGAGAGAGGAACAATAACACATTATGTGCCATAACTATGCTTTAAAACAGTTTATTTAGAGAGATAAACAATAACACATTATGTGCCATAACTATGCTTTAAAACAGTTTATTTAGAGAGATAAACAATAACACATTATGTGCCATAACTATGCTTTAAAACAGTTTATTTAGAGAGATAAACAATAACACATTATGTGCCATAACTATGCTTTAAAACAGTTTATTTAGAGAGATAAACAATAACACATTATGTGCCATAACTATGCTTTAAAACAGTTGATTTGGAGAGAGGAACAATAACACATTATGTGCCATAACTATGCTTTAAAAGCAGTTTAGTTGAAGAGAAGAACACGCGAATCATACATGATGGTACCATATGACTGAAGTAAGTTTATCAGGAGTTTCTTTTTGAAGGGGGCGACAAGTGTCGATTGATTAGTTATCTCACATGTTTCATTTATAAAGTGACATGATTTATAAAGTTTCATGTGAAATACGTGAAATCGGAAAAACTGTAATTTCCGCTTACATAATGCAATAATTCTTTTCACAGTTCCAGCGATTAATGATGATCGTGAAAAGGTCAAAGGTTAAGTGCACCAGACAACACAATTGTGTACACTTGACAATGCCTTGCAGCCAAAGCTGTTGTAATAGTTACCGTATTAACAGCTAGCTAGAACTTTGCCTAGTTCATTTTTTCTTGTTCCCAAGCAAAATCCTGCTCGTAAATCACTCTACATCAGGGGTGTGCAAATTGCGGCCCGCCAAGAGAATTTGTGCGGCCCGCGAAGAGATTTGTCAACCTAATGAAAGTGCGGCCCAGGCGATTAATTGAGTGTATCCAGCTGAAGTCCGTGCCACGATCCCAAAGATAGTGCGGGTAGTTTTTTCTACTAGATCGGATGCCATTAACCCTTACAAGACGGTTGTAGCTTAATGTCACTGTACTACACAGACTGTGTGATACACGTTACTAATATGCATTGTATTGAAATTACCACTATCTGTGCTGAAAGTAGAAATATATGGTTTGTAATATAAATTTTAGTGACTTCTAAAATAGTTTCTTGAGTGTAGTAGTAATGATGTACGCAGGTCGGATGCAAAAAAATCGTTATTAGGCCTTTCTGTACTTGGCTCCTTGATCAAACTGCGTGTGGCCCGCAGGAATTGCGGGAAAGTTTAATGTGGCCCGCCTAGTCAGATAATTTGCACACCCCTGCTCTACATACAGACTAATACATAATCAGCTAAAATCCATGTAAAAGAGCAGGATTTACTGAAGTGATGGTGCAAGCAGCTTTGCTTTAACCTTTGACTTACAGCAACGGTGCATGTGCACAATGAAACTGTGAAAAGAGTTATTTTTAATGCTTAAAACTTAAAAGAAAAATTGTTGAAAACGAGTTTGTCTTTGCCTGCACAATCTGCATGGCATTTTGCCTTGACTGTTTGTACATGAATACTGAATGAAGCCAGTGGCTACTGTTAGATATATTAACACCACATATATACGATTAAATATTAGATATATTAGTCTGCTAAATATATTAACACCAGCCAGAAAAAATGCAATTCTTAATAACTAACATGCAAGTCGTAAAAGACGTATTTTATTTACTGATTTTCTATATAAAGCAAGTGAGGCTGTGGGTGAAACAATCATGCAGTAAAAAATTCCACAGATAAGAGGTCAGGGGAAAGTATATTTATACCTTTTGTTACCTAACTAAATCATCTAATGAAGGCAGCAAAAGGGAGCTTCCAACCAAATTGTCGGCATTTAGGGGGGAATTACAGTTCGGGAATTATGGTCTCGACAGCTTCTGGTGAAGAAAGAAACAACTGACCTTGAATGAACATGAAAATACATGGCTGACAACATATCAGACCCAACCAGATTACCAACAAGATTTGTCAATCTATCAAGTGGGTTGAGGTAACGAGGCTGAGGCATGAAAATGCATGGTTGACAACATATCAGACTCAACCAGATTAACAATACGATTCGTCAATCTATCAAGTGGGTTGAGGTAACAAGGCTGAGGCATGAAAATATGTGGCTGACAACATATCAGACTCAACCAGATTAACAATAAGATTCGTCAATCTATCAAGTGGGTTGAGGTAACAAGGTCGAGGCACCAGCCCTATTGTGGCTGCAGTATTCCATGCAAGAAAAGACAGTTGAGATCGAGTCCAGCACTGGAGGGACAGATTTGGATCGTCTTGACTACAATACAGGTAATCTCCTTTTGATAAAGCAAACGATATCTTTGTACGTCTCTGAAAGATACTTTTTCATCTAAGATTGGAACACAAGCACAGGGCAAGCAAACATGGCAACCCCTTCAAAGCGATACGTTTTCCACATTTTCTAATTGGGAGTTGTTCAGTTTCGTACGGAATCGTATCATTAGCTGGTTTAAAAACCGTGAGATTAAAAACTGATAATCTGTTAGTCGGTAGCTATTTGAGAAAACGAATTCTTGAAATTTGTGTGTAAATAAACATGGTTAAATTAAAAGTAGTACTTACACAAAAGCAAAAGCAATGTAATGCATCCATGTGGTGGGACTACTGCAAAATTTCCTACAGAGAAATAATTTCAAATTGGTGCATGCGTTAAGTCTACTAATTAGTGCAGTTTTTTAATGAGGCAGTTTCAAACCATTGCATCCAAATTAAACAGCAAATAACTGGAAATTTTAACAATTCTGCTAAAAGGAAAAGAGTTACCAACAAATGTACTGTACTGTTCATAGCATTCGAAAACAACATTTGAAACTGCCCACGTGTTAGCCAGTCACCCATACAACTACCACACTACCTACAGCAGTTACTTACATAAACGTGATGAACACCTCGTTGCCCATCATCTTGCAAAATAAGCTAGAGAATGAAAATAGAAAGACAAAACTTCAGACAAGAGTAGCAACAAAACACTACACAAAAAGCGTATCCCATAATCCTGTGCGTGTGCACAAGATCACGCTGTTATTAAGAAAAAAGTGGTTCACCCGAACGGGGACTCCGTTTTTGCGTATTAACATTAAAGGAAAACCGGACGATTTTGTAGACATTAGTTCAAAATAAAGCATACTCTAAAATACAGAAAACTACAATAGCTTTTTTAAAATCAAAGCTTAGATTAAATAATAATTACCTTGGATAGTTAAATTTTGTTAAATTTTTAAAGCTATGCACAGCTCAGCTAATCCACTAAGACTGACAATGGCACCTTTTTATCACATTCACGTGGCCGACAAATAGGCGTTGTACATTGATAAGCATGATCATGACCTGAAGAGATGTCAGTGTGATGTAGAGCCCATTTTCATGACATCACATCAGCGTCTTATAGCAACGTTCGCTTACACAAACCTGCTTGACGTGCAAGGAAGATGTCTACCATTGCATAAAATGTGGTTAATTTGTGATGTAAGTGACAGGCTGTGTTCGGTTGCCGTTAATTAACTTTCCAAGGTAATGTTTCAAATATTAGAAACAACTGCTAATTTTTACACGTAACAAAATGTATATTTTGGACAGTAAATGAAAATGAGATCGAGTCTAATCGAACGTCCGGTTTTCCTTTAACTACAAATGATACGGTGAATCAAAATGCCATCAATGTGAAAAAACACTTGTTGTGTTGACACCATTTGCAAATTGGTGATGTTAGCGGGCACTTGGGCTAGCAAACAATTACTGTTACATCGTAATTTACACACCACAGGCCCAACCAAGACAAATAAACAAGCTAAGCATGGCAGTGGCGGAAACCTATTAAATTTAGACAGAAGCGCCTACACATAAATCTTTACGCACCGTGGTATTAAGAATGGCAACACCGATGCAGGTCAGTTGTATGCAATAAAATATTTTGACATGTCAAACTGCTTTAATCATCTCTTTCGTTATCCTTTAAGTTAAACTATTTAAAATAGTTCATATTAAAATAAAAATTGCACAGACAGCACAGCTTTTAAATAAGTATTCATAAAAATTCATTTAGAGGAAACAAAAAATGCATAAAAAAATGGGTAGAAAGTTAGTGACACTGAAATATTAGTGTGACAGAAAACTAACATTAGTTAATAAACGCAATGAAAACAAAAACAAAAATTACTAATAGATTACTGCATAATTAACAAAGTTTAAATATTTGACAGATATGAACTCTGTTGAAGTTCAAAAACTCTTTGCTGGATATTTCAGTAACTGTAGACCTCATGAGTTTACCTCAGAAAACATTTTAAAGTCAATGCATCTATTATATAAGATGAATGGTGAGAGAACCAATGTAAATTTAATATTGTTTCTGTTTCGGTAATTTAAAGCACAAGAAAACCCTCCACTTACATAAAGCTTAAAAAACTCGTCTTGAAATTTTATACCACTTATTTAACGCCCTTTTGCATACAGCCATAACGCTGTATGAAACGTAAATTTAAACTCCCGCGATGACCATTAGACACATCCAATTTGGCGAGAAATCATTTGAAAGAAGTTTAGATGACACTGAGTAAACTTTTAAAAAATAGTCAGAGCATTCGTAGTGCACACATCGCTAACTAAATAAAATTTTAAATTACTATATCTTGTCAATAAGATTAAAAATACATTTTTGGTTAGTTAATGGTGCACCCTGGAGGGTGAGTCATTGACATTTTACCAATTGGTGAAAACATTTTAAATAATTAATAATTTTCTTTTCTAGTTACATAAGTCTTTCCAGCAGGTAAACGAAATGCTAAGTAATATAACTTTGCATGGAAAGTTTTTTGGGACATAATTTAACATTTCCTTTTCTTCCCCTGGTTTATGATGTGCGTAAGTGACGTCATGTAATGGCATTGTCGGACTGTGGGAACTTTAAAATGAAAACAAACAAAAAATCCTTTCAACACGAGTACGATATACGCAAAAAATGTTATAAAGTAATATAATTTTTAAAGCCGTTTTTTGAAACCTACTTCAGGTACCTCTTTTCTTGTCCTTTAAGTTAAACTATTTGAAACAGTTCACATATTAAAATAAAAATTGCACAGACAGCACAGCTTTTAAATAACTATTCATAAAATTAATTTACAGGAAACAAAAAAATGCATAAAAAAATGGGTAGTAAGTTAGTGACACTGAAATATTAGTGTGACAGAAAACTAACATTGGTTAATAAACGCAGTGAAAACAAAAACAAAAATTACTAATAGATTACTGCATAATCAACAAAGTTTAATTTAGTTAGTAAATCAATTAATGCAAGTTACTTAAAACATGAGAGAGTTCTCCTGAGAGTTTGCCATCTTTAGTGTAAAAATGATGAATGCTCTTTACGTGGTGAACGCGTGGCATCCGGAATACATTACGCACACACTTGGCATCCCGAATACGTTACGCACATGCGTGGCATCCGGAATACGCTACGCACACGCGTGGCATCCGGAATACGCTACCCACACGCGTGGCATCCGGAATACGTTACGCACACGCGTGGCATCCGGAATACGTTACGCACACGCGTGGCATCCGGAATACGCTACGCACACGCGTGGCATCCGGAATACGCTACCCACACGCGTGGCATCCGGAATACGTTACGCACACGCGTGGCATCCGGAATACGTTACGCACACGCGTGGCATCGCACACGCGGAATGGCAGCAGAAAAAAATAACGCATATTGCAGGTCACATAAACTGTTGCATTGAAAACAGTATGAATCAATTTTATCTATTCCGCATCCGCATAACACATTCCGAGCGCTCCATAAACGCCACTTTATAGTATCACAATGATTATTTGTTTATTTCAGGAGTTTTCACCCTAACAGGCCTCATTAACTGAATACACTGTCTATCCAAATGATGAGGCCCGTTAGGGTGAATACACTGTCTATACGGCTGATGAGGCCCGTTAGGGTGAATACACTGTCTATTTAGCTGACGAGGCCCGTTAGGGTGAATACACTGTCTATCCAGAGATGAGGCCCGTTAGGGTGAATACACTGTCTATCCGGCTGATGAAGCCCGTTAGGGTGAATACACTGTCTATCCAGATGATGAAGCCCGTTAGGGTGAATACACTGTTTATCCGGCTGATGAGGCCCGTTAGGGTGAATACACTGTCTATCCAGATGATGAAGCCCGTTAGGGTGAATACACTGTCTATCCAGATGATGAGTCCCGTTAGGGTGAATACACTGTCTATCCAAATGACGAGGCCCGTTAGGGTGAATACACTGTTTATGCGGCTGATGAGGCCCGTTAGGGTGAATACACTGTCTATCCAAATGATGAGGCCCGTTAGGGTGAATACACTGTTTATGCGGCTGATGAGGCCCGTTAGGGTGAATACACTGTCTATCCAAATGATGAGGCCCGTTAGGGTGAATACACTGTTTATGCGGCTGATGAGGCCCGTTAGGGTGAATACACTGTCTATCCAAATGATGAGGCCCGTTAGGGTGAATACACTGTTTATGCGGCTGATGAGGCCCGTTAGGGTGAATACACTGTCTATCCAAATGATGAGGCCCGTTAGGGTGAATACACTGTTTATGCGGCTGATGAGGCCCGTTAGGGTGAATACACTGTCTATCCAAATGATGAGGCCCGTTAGGGTGAATACACTGTTTATGCGGCTGATGAGGCCCGTTAGGGTGAATACACTGTCTATCCAAATGATGAGGCCCGTTAGGGTGAATACACTGTTTATGCGGCTGATGAGGCCCGTTAGGGTGAATACACTGTCTATCCAAATGATGAGGCCCGTTAGGGTGAATACACTGTTTATGCGGCTGATGAGGCCCGTTAGGGTGAATACACTGTTTATGCGGCTGATGATGCCCGTTAGGGTGAAAGTTCCTGATATAAATATATAATCATTGTAAGACTATGAAGGTCGTTTGACGTTTTTTATGTTACTGCAAAATACTCTTGATGTATTTTTGTATCTTAAGATAAGAGAGAGTTAAAGAAGAAAAATTAACTGTTAAAAAAATCTGGATTCAAATGCTAGCAGCAAGACCAATTTTTTTCAACTTTTCAACTTTTTCTATCAAGCCTTGATAAAACACACGGCTAATATGTATATTATACTTTTCAAGTTTTGTTGCTCTCTCTCTCTCTCTCTCTCTCTCTCTCTCTCTCTCTCTGCCCTCCCTCCCCTCTCTCTCTCTCTCTCTCTCTCTCTCTCTCTCTCTCTCTCTCTCTCTCTATCTCTCGTTCACTCTTTCTCTCCCTCTCCCCCTCCCTCCTCTCTCTCTCTCTCTGCCCTCCCTCCCCCCTCTCTCTCTCCCTCTCTCTCTCAATATATTGAAAAAGAGAGAGAACAACAAATGCAAATATTTGGTATTTACTATAAAAATAATAGATACTCAGAAAGTAGCTACAAAACACTCAAAGATCAAGGATATTTCCTTTATCAACTCACAAACATTTTCACCTTGACTTCTGAAATAAAAGGCACAAAGCATGTGGCTTAAAAAGAAAAATGAAGAAGCCAATCTTGGGAACTTTTGCAACCGATATAGCAGAGCATACTTACGCTATGTAACCTTGGTCATCTTTGAACGTGATATTCATCGGAATCTTGACCGTCTCTTCGGATCTTAGACCAATCTTGACCGAGTCAGAGAGCTTCGTTTCACTAATTAATTTCGTATCATACATTGCTACCATCGTTATGTTTTCTGCCACAACTTTTACAAAATTCTTATTTGAAATGTTGAAAGAATTCTGAAAAATTAAACAAAACATAAAAGACTTAAGACACGAAGGAGAATTTAATGGAAAAATGGCGACACCTTTTAAAGTCCAGGTGAAAAAGGTGAATGTTTACACACATCCAATGTATTGATGCTCTACTAAAGTATCTAGAAGGCTAATATGTCATTGTTTTTGGCACACTATTGCTTACGATACGCTGGAGTGACTGGCGATCGCGTGTAGCAAATGGCAAGAAGAAATATTTCCAATGTATGAGATGCACCAAGTCAACACTCGTTTGAAAATTAAATTCTCCATATTTGGCAAATAAATGTAACTATATCATCATGTAACTTATCATGTGACCACAGGCTGAGTTATCATTGGATAATTGTCAATTAAACAATGGTCGCTGGTCACCAGACACTCAAAAAATAAAAACAATTTCTATTTCAAAATTGAATTCATTGCCGACCGGTTTCGAACAAAACTGTTTATTATCAAGGCATCTAAAACAAAGAAATTTACCAGAATTTAGAAACATCGAAATACAATTCAGTAATTAATAGCCAAAACACAGATAATACATTATATAGATAATTTAACAATTTACCTTACAGATTACATATCTTCATTGGTTAGAAACCATGTAACAAACAAACAAACAAACCAACCAATATGTTAGTAGTAACACAACTGCAATATTAGGTAACAAAACAGCAGCTCCTTAATATTGACAGTTCTGTTACTAGTAACATATTGGGTCTATATGACCACCGCACGGCCCTCCATAATTAAACAATGGATTAGCATTCTAGATGCTTTAGTACTGTACATTTAATGACATACAACAATGCAGAAGCGTAGCAAGGCAAGGCAACAGGAGACAATTCCCTCGGGAGCAAGAGTGAGAGGGTGTAAAATTCTTCTAGAGTTCAATGACTGTTAATTATTCATTACTAATCCGACATTAACAAAACAATTAACAAAAGTTTTCAAACTACAAACAAAATTGTCTAGTCAGAGATCATAGTAGCTGATTTAATTACAAGATACAGCCTAGAAAATGGGCTAATGTTGTTACTCAATGGCATGCGTGTGGTTTAGCAGATCAATAATTTTGGAAGAAACAGTGACATTCTTCTAAATGCAGATTGTATTATTGTGAAAACTTGCAGTGTTCTGTATCTTTCATAATCTTTACATGTTTTAATGCTGGAGCTGAATGTTTAATGACTGTCATGTTACAAACAACTAATGTATAGAAAAGAGTTATTCTGCTGCAGTACCGCAAATCAAACACAGGGTGATTCTTAGAAAAAATTCTTTTGTCTTTATCTCATCGTGTCGAAAAAGGAAAGTCGGGATTAAGGACGCAAAAACGCGCATAATTTGTGGGTTCAGCCACGAAACCAGAGACTAAAACATTAAAAGGGTAGGGTTGCAGAACTTTTTTGCCCCTGGCTGAACAACGAATAACTATTTTGTATAATGTTAATGTTATGCATTAAGAAAGAATTAATGAATCACCTCAAGTCGCATGTCTACAATTCCCAGTGTCGTATTTACATAAACGTAGCTAGGATCAATGTGCGGAGAATGACTATGTAGTTGAACCTCACGTGGAATGAGAAAAAATATGAGTAATCCTGATATAACTGCACAGCACAGAACAGCAAGAGACACCCATAGCATTCTGTAAAGATAATCGCATAGAATGATACAACTGCACAGCACAGAACAGCAAGAGACACCCATAGCATTCTGTAAAGATAATCACATAGAATGATACAACTGCACAGCACAGAACAGCAAGAGACACCCATAGCATTCTGTTAAGATAACCGCATAGAATGATACAACTGCACAGCGCAGAACAGCAAGAAACACCCATAGCATTCTGTAAAGATAACTGAATGATTATCTTATAACCGAATGATAAAAATAACCGCATAGAATGACTATAACCGAATGATAAAAATAACCGCATAGTATGATACAACTGCACAGCACAGAACAGCAAGAGACACCCATAGCATTCTGTAAAGATAACCACATAGAGTGATACAACTGCACGGCACAGAACAGCAAGAAACACCCATAGCATTCTGTAAAGATAACCGCATAGAATGATACAACTGCACAGCACAGAACAGCAAGAGACACCCATAGCATTCTGTAAAGATAACCGCATAGAATGATACAACTGCACAGCACAGAACAGCAAGAGACACCCATAGCATTCTGTTAAGATAACCGCATAGAATGATACAACTGCACAGCGCAGAACAGCAAGAAACACCCATAGCATTCTGTAAAGATAACCGCATAGAGTGATACAACTGCACGGCACAGAACAGCAGGAAACACCCATAGCATTCTGTAAAGATAACCGCATAGAATGATACAACTGCACAGCACAGAACAGCAAGAGACACCCATAGCATTCTGTAAAGATAACCGCATAGAATGATACAACTGCACAGCACAGAACAGCAAGAGACACCCATAGCATTCTGTTAAGATAACCGCATAGAGTGATGCAACTGCACAGCGCAGAACAGCAAGAAACACCCATAGCATTCTGTAAAGATAACCGCATAGAGTGATACAACTGCACGGCACAGAACAGCAGGAAACACCCATAGCATTCTGTAAAGATAACCGCATAGAATGATACAACTGCACAGCACAGAACAGCAAGAGACACCCATAGCATTCTGTAAAGATAACCGCATAGAATGATACAACTGCACAGCACAGAACAGCAAGAGACACCCATAGCATTCTGTTAAGATAACCGCATAGAGTGATACAACTGCACAGCGCAGAACAGCAAGAAACACCCATAGCATTCTGTAAAGATAACCGCATAGAGTGATACAACTGCACAGCACAGAACAGCAAGAAACAACCATAGCATTCTGTAAAGATAACCGCATAGAATGATACAACTGCACAACACAGAACAGCAAGAAACACCCATAGCATTCTGTAAAGATAACTGAATGATTATCTTATAACCGAATGATAAAAATAACCGCATAGAATGACTATAACCGAATGATAAAAATAACCGCATAGAATGATACAACTGCACAGCACAGAACAGCAAGAGACACCCATAGCATTCTGTAAAGATAACCACATAGAGTGATACAACAGCACAGAACAGCAAGAAACACCCATAGCATTCTGTAAAGATAACCGCATAGAATGATACAACTGCACAGCACAGAACAGCAAGACACGCATTGCATTCTGTAAAAATAACTGCATAGAATGATACAGCAGCACAGAACAGTTGTAACGCTGTATAAAATGTGTAAATTTAAACTCCCATGACCGCTAGGCGCGGTCATTTGAAAGAAGTTTTGATAACATTGAATAAAGTTTGAAAAAAAATAGCATCCGTAGCATATATCTTGCTAATTAAGTGAAATTTTAAATTACTGTATCTTGTCAATAAGATTAAAAATACGTTTTTGGCTAGTGAGTGGCGCACCCTAGAGGGTGAGTCAGCAACATTTTACCAATTAGCACAAACATTTTAAATGATTAGTCTAGTTACATAAGTGTTTCCAGCAGGTAAGCGAAATGCTAAGTAATATAGATTTGCACGGAAAGTTTTTTGGGTCATAATTTAACATTCCCTTTTGTTCCCCTGATTTACGTGTTTTAGTGACGTCATGTAATGGCGCCATCGGAAGAATATTGCGGAAGATTTAAAATGAAAAGAAACGAAAGTTCCTTTCAACGCGAATACGATATGTGCCTAAAATTGCTGTAAAGTAGTATAATTTTTCAAGGCGATTTTTCTGAAACCTACTTCAGGTACCCCTTTTCTTGACTTTAACAAAGAAGGTTACACCACACAGGGGTGGAGTAAGTGTCAGACGTAGTGGTTGAAAAATGAAGCCAGTCATTAAAATTCGAGTTAGCCTATCAGGCTACATAAAACCCACAAATAGTTACTACAGTTACATCAAAAGCAAACACCCGAGTTTTTAATGCAAAATGAAAATAGCGGCAGTTTTAAAAAGTTAACTGCCAAGATCAAGCATTCACTTTTGTGTAAATTCTTCACTTTGATATATCTGATAGCAACTGGCTGATGATTAATCACTATAACAGTTATCAAGGAGCTTACGTTCTGCGTGGCTTTAACCTGACATCACCGTACGGTATTAGGGCTACCAATTTGGCTTCATCCTCTGCAAAACAATTTATTAAAAATTATCACTAAAATTTAAATGTACCAACATCTGGCCAAAAAAAATTTTATACCCGGTAACTGATTATAGCTTTGATAATCATTATAATCATGTCGCCACCAACATATAAACTGAACAGGCTCTGCCATCTAGTGGCCGAATAGTATAACAAATGGGCTGGAGAACAAGGAATACAGCTGTCTGACCAGAACAATTCTAAAAAGGCTCTACATGTCAAATACGATTTAACACTTTTCAATAAAATCATGGTCAAATGCCATAAATTACAAATTTCAACCACCAGATAGTCTTAATTTTAGCTCATTTTTAATTAATGGTTAAAATTTGCCCGTTTTTAAAGAGAACATAGTTGGAGCACTAAGACAATTATAATATGAAAAGTGGTTTTACTAGTCTTTAAGAATGCATAACCCAAAACCTTGTAAAAAAACAAGTACCATTCCTGCGAGTTCACAAGTTGAATAGAGCACTCTAACTGTAACTGAAATATAAATTATTATATTAAATTTATCAGATGAGTGTACTAAATCACAAGTTTAAATCATTTATTAATTGAAGCAAGCTAACCTTTTGGAATTCTACCACTGCCTTTACACGTGGGACATGGAACATTACCGCGCATTAACTCTTCATAACGATGCTCATCTTCCGAGCTGGTAGCTCCATATGGACTTACTCGTCCGCTATGGTTCATCCTATTGTCATTATTATCGCCCATAATATTTTCAGTTGATGAACCACCGTTTCCGCGAAAAAATTTACTAAACGGCATGTTAGCAAAATTCTTCAGCATTGCTTAATGTGCAACACTTTTCCTACTTAACCTTTTATGGATATTTACCATCACCTCATTATTAACCTTTATGCCTATTAATAAAAATTATCAGTATTACAGAATTATAACGCTCAACTCCGAACACTACTAAAGAAAATAGCAAATTATTAGTGATAATAAGTCACATGAGCTCCGCCATATTCGTTGTTTAATTTACGCGATTTTGTTTCCTGTCGCAAAGTTCCACCCCCAAACACATCGCCGAATCTCTATTACTGTGTACCATTTACCAGAGAATGCAGCATGAATGATACTAACATCCGCCATTATGCAGGAATGCCTTAATCACTGGTCATTGTCTCACCGGACAGTTGTCACTGGTGGCATAAAAATTATTATAATTTATACAAAATACAGCAAAACACACTAAAATTACCAACTTCCAAACATATCGTCAGTGGAATGACTCGTGAAACAACTAATCGCCTGTAACTATGCAGAAGCCTGTTAATGAGTTGCAATATGATAATGAATAGCAGTAGAAAGGCGAGTAGGAATGGAATGGAAAGATGGATAGTATCAGAATTATGTTAGAGGTTTTGAGTTTGCCAAGACTTGGGATGTTATGCGAATAATGGAATCGCTTTGTGTGATAAGTAAGCAAGGTTCAATAGAAGCACGGGCAATTATACTGTGACTGGGGGTGTTATGTGAATAATGGAATCGCTTTGTCTGATAAGCAAGCAAGGTTCAGTAGAAGCACAAGCAATTATACTGTGACTGGGGGTGTTATGTGAATAATGGGATCACTTTGTGTGATAAGTAAGCAAGGTTCAATAGAAGCACGGGCAATTATACTGTGACTGGGGGTGTTATGTGAATAATGGAATCACTTTGTGTGATAAGTAAGCAAGGTTCAGTAGAAGCACAAGTAATTATACTGTGACTGGGGGTGTTATGTGAATAATGGGATCACTTTGTGTGATAAGTAAGCAAGGTTCAGCAGAAGCACGAGTAATTATACTGTGATTTTTAATGATTGGTGTTCTGTGTTAGTGATGTGGTCAAAGATTGATATCGAGTGGACAGGTTTTTTCAGTATTCATTGTCAAGTGGGTTATTTCTCAATTTGTTAAGATAGCCAATTTGCACATTCCAAATAACCGGATTTTTTTTTGGTCTACAAAAAATACCAAATAAATTACTAGATTAAAAAAATATTAAAAAATTAAACTATGAAAACAGCCCTTTTATTAGATCAATTTGTATATGCTTATGCGTGAATTTAATATTACATGACAACATAGCCATTCTTTGCCTTTTAATTCATTGCATTTAATGCGCTTCATTCACTCCATCATTTCATTCTGAAACTAGATGTTTCCACTTTCTTACCTCATCATGCTCCCCCTTTTTATTTATTTTTTCTTTCGTGGGCCGTGAAAATCTGACAAACTCTGCTTTCTTGTTATTCCACGATGCATTTACATCGCGGCAAACGTGGGGTAAGGCATCTCTTATTTCAGTGATATAGCAAGAAGTAAAATTAAAATTGTGCTACGTTCAGTGTGCTAAGGATGTTGTTATACATGACAAAAACATTTGAAAACGTGTTACGTGAAATGAATAAAATAGATAGATAGAAATTCATTTTTTACATAGATAATGAATAGGTCTTAAATAAAAACCGCATGTAAACAATGTTTCCATAATGATACATGTAGTTAGTGAAATTAAGAGTCAATTTAAAATACGTAAATTACACGCTAAAATTACACGTAGCAGAATCATCTGTTAAAATAATGAGAATGAATTACGATTAAATTTAACTGTTCGAAAATTCTTCAGTTACATCGAACAATATTACACACTAATAATGCCTTATAACTGTTATTGTTATAATGTAGCGGTAGATTTGTTTATAATAATAGTAGAAGAATTGGTTATTGCTGGAAATTAATAAATTAAATTTTGTTATATCAGTGATTTGTTAGCAGATCAATTTTTGTTAGCAGCTGCTAGCACTTGCCTGCAATGCATGCCTGTCCGGTTTTATGCTTGACAAACAAATGGACCGTAGACTTGTAAATAAGTATTTCCTTGTTATTTAGTTTTTACTTTGGTCAGCTCAGTGGTGACTTTTCCACTAGAGAGTTACAAAATACGAATTTCTGGGTAACTCACCTGTGAAAAGCTTCACAGAACTTAAGTTTGCTGTGTCGTTCTCGTTCATGCTTAAAACTTTTAAAAGGACAATAATAATTATTATTCTCACAGAGCAATGCTAGACAATAACTAGAAAGAGAGAGGGGAAAAGAATGGGGAGTAACAGAAAAAGAGAGAGAAGAGTGAGTGACTGAATGAGTGAGGGAGAGAGAGAAAGAGAAAGAAAGTCAGTTTGCAATTGCTAGCTTTCATTCAAACAAAAATAGCTTTACAAACAGTACTAACTATGATTTAGATGTGTAATAATGGACGAGTTGGCCAATCGGTTATCAGCAAGCTAATTAATTGTCAGGTAACTAGTTAACTTGTTTATTTTTGAATAATTAGTCAAACAGTGAGCCGTGTCGGACCTGTCAAGGCAACTCTGAACAAGTAGCCAGTTAGCCAATTCGTAGACTAATTCATATAAGAACACGTATTGTGATTCGTTGAGCTTGATGAACCCTTCTGCATATATCTAACGTTTGAAAGATATTCATACTACATAAAAGAACCTTTTACAACCTAGTTTTTAATTTCGCCGCCAGCTTTAATTTTGTGGAAATCGACTCAAAGAATGCTATGGAAAATAAACTAACTGACAGAACATCTGACTTGAAGATCTTGCACATTGTCAAGTGCAGGTTTTGGAATTTGATTCTTGCATGTTAAAATTTTTTATATTATATTAGTAGAATATATTATTGCAAGAGATGATAATCAGTTTTGGAAAAAGTGCAAGTACATGGGCACTTTTCTAAACACCAAGGATGATATGAAAAGTAGAAATCAGCAATCAATGCATGCTTTTCTTCAGCACAAGAATGTATTAACTAGCAAGAAATCGAGTCTTAACATTAGACTTCGATTATTTAATGTTTACGTTACCAGCATATTTATGTACAACAGCGAAACTTGGGTTTAACTATTACACAGGAAAAGCAGATTGACACATTTCATAGACGTCGTCTAGAGTTTTAAAGATAAGATGGCCATAATCAAAAAATTAATGAAGATTTGCATACCTGAACGAAAGAAATTTCTTGGAGTTCAAAAGTCAAGATCCGAAGGTTAAGATGGCTAGGATATCTTCTAAGATTGCCAAATCAAGCACCAGTAAGAATTGACTTAAAGTAAGCCTGAAAACCTTATCCTGTTAGCTGCAGATAGAAGCGGGCGGAATACTCTAATAAATGTTAGTGCCACTATGTCTATAATAGATGGAATGAGATTTTGAAGAAGAAGAAGAAAACAGAAGAGTATAGCATAAAAAGGAATGTAGATCTTGCATGGAGAAAGTGCAAATATCTAGTAACAGATAAAGATATATGAAGAAAAAAATCTTATCACTAGCTACATATTCCAAATTAAGAGTAAGAGGATCAGTCTAAAAACAAAATGAAGAATCTTTGCTGCACTTGCGCAAACTGTGTTTCTGTACAACTGAGAAGCACAAGACAAATCAGAAATTGATACATTTTAAAGAAGAAGCTACATTCTAGGAATAAAATGGCCAAAGATAATATCAAACGAGGAAATGTATAATAAAGTAAAGGCAGAGGAACGGACAGTTCAAATCACAAGGAGAAGATTAAGATGGATAGGACATGTTATACGACTACCATATGACAACCCGTTAAAATTAGCTTTCAAAGAAACACTGCAGAAGACAGCAAGCAGGACAGTTGCTGACTAACATCTTATCAACACACCATTAGATATAAAAAATACAAAGACATGGGAAGTTGAGTGTGACGGGGCAGCATGGTCTAAAGTGCTAGCAAGGGTCATGTCAGAGAACGTGCGACTCCACAGATGATGATAATGATGGTGATGATGCATGTTGGCTCAGCTAGACCTAGTAAATTTTCTTTAATTCAAGCCAGTGTTTTATTTTCTTGGTTATAGACTTTTTTTTGTTCTTTTTTGTTATCATGAAAATGTTTTTTAGTGATATATTGATAATGGCCATATTTTTTTATTACAATTTATTGTGCAATCATCATAGTATAAACTAATAGTTACAAGTCTTTTTTGCCTCCAGATTTGTGTTCTTTTGTTTGGATTATTTGTTTAACTTTTTTCCTATTTTTGGTTTTTGTTCATTGACATTTATTTATTATTGCTTTGTTTTGTTTTTTGTTTGTTCTTTTTCTTGCACTGCATCACCATTTTGCTATTGAATAAATTGTTTACTTTTATCAAACCTACCATTTGTACCTGAAAGGAGAGGAGACTAGATGACCCTTTGGTCCCTCCTTGTCTGGTCCATCATCATATATTACTGAACTGATGTTATTACTGTAAATGACACTAGAGGAAATAAAATGGTCCTTGTTCTATTCTCAACTTATGTGTTCTAGAGTCAATGACATTTCATATGTGGTGCATTCATAGGACTACAAAATAATGACCAGCCGAGAATTTACAAATAATTTTGCAAGTTTCGATGAGAGAACTGTCCTCCTTGATTCAAGTGGAGAACAGGTAATTACCATTGAGAACATGAACGATGCAAAGTCTGTCTCAAACAACTTGTCTGAGACAGATTTTTGCTTGTTGGACAGTTGGTGGTTCAATAAATTATTTTGTTGCACACATATTTTTATCAATTTTTTGTGTTTAATTTTCGGTCTCCGATAATTTGAAACAAACTTGTCCTGGTACAATAGGTCAGACCAGATCAGACCAATAAAATGGAACTGTTTTCAATATTGTTTTGTTAATGCTTAATGAGGTTTTCCATGCCATATATTCCTTCAGATAAAAGTTGCCGTATGGGGGCATATTTTATCTGAGATGGTTATGCATCAGATAGTTTGTTACCAACAGATTTTTTATTGTTTGCGACTAGTTTAATAACTCTAGTATCTACTTGCAATGGTAATTTATATACTTAGTAAAGTAAATGTAAACTATTATATAATCATTAACATTATTTTGTCCATCAGCTTCCATTAAATCTGACTGGACTGGGGTTCACCAGTGGCAAATCTCCAAATAGGCCAATAGTTTGTGGCAAGTGCTACACTCTGAGGTCAGCTTCTAGAGCTTCTTACCATGCCTTCTTTGGCTGGTCAACAGATCTTGTCGTCACCACGAGGTCTATCCTGTTCTGCAGGTCAATAGTACTAATCCTGGCTTCTACCTCAAAGGTTATGACTTGATACCTTCTGACATTCAGTACATCATCTGCATTGTCCAACTTCTGGAGGTTTGAACGTCGCTTCTGAATCAGTACCCCGGACTTGCAATCATATTCCAAGCAACTCTGCACGCATGTAGCATACACCTTCCCTTTCATGTTCAGAGATGGTATACCTGACATCCAGATTAGAGAAATTCCTCTAAATTTTCTCCAACTTGCTCAAATCCTTACTGCTACTGCATTATTATTTGGGTAAAAATATGTTTACAAGAGCACTCGGTCATTACATACAAAATACCAAAAAACAGATACATGTATAAATACAAGATGGTACGTTACACATTACAAAACATAAAAACAATATTATTGTTAGCTATATCCTCGAGAAAGTTAAATGTACTGGATCGATCATACATGTCTGTGTGTACTATCATGCATTAGTGATCCTCCGCATCAGGTTGTGGAATCTGCTATCACTACTTCTTATATTGGAATGTTGGAGCTAATCTGCTACACTTTCTGAGCCTAAGGCCGCGTTTCCACTGCGCCCGCACAGACACAGACTTTTCTGTAATGACTCACACGGAAAAAATTGAAACAACAGCCCACCTTTGAATACCATTGTTTTTATGTGTCTGTCATTTCCACTGCGTCGGCACAGAAACTCACGTATACGCACAGATCCGCACTTTAATTGTTCGACCTTTTTTGTGTGGATGGACAAACTCATTTTTATAATGGAGGACGAACAAACCGTACATGCTGTGGAGATCACACCTGCTTTGTATGATAAAAGTAATCCCAAATACACAAACTGGGATTTTACAAGACAGCTGTGGGCCGAAGTTGCCTTTCAGCTTAATACTGAAGGTAGAATATTTGTAATTTTGTTATTACATTAACGTTTCTGTAAATTTAGGCTTGATTTTGTGATGCTATAGAGCATGCATTTTTTAAATTTGTAGTATATACATGCATCTATACTCTCTACTGCCACAATATTTCGACTTTGCCCTGAAAATTGCATTGCTTTGTTGTGCTGTTTCAGGGAGAAAATAATAAGCTTCAAAACACTGTTAGTTTTATAATAAAAGCCACTTTTTTATTTGAAGTGAATTCAACTAGTGAATAAAACGTGCGGACTGAAAAGTCTGTGTCTGTGCGGACGCAGTGGAAACGCGGCTTAATGGACACTATTTTCACTGGAAAGTTTTATCCTTGTGTAATATAGTCTCTGCGACAGAAAAGCACTCCTGAACCTGTTCTTCTCAAGGACCATCTCACTACTACCCTTGACATGTAGTCTAATCCACTAATGCAAATTACAGTTTCCACTTCCTTTCTAGGCGAAAACCAAACTGCATGTTGTCAATTAAGACATGAAATTCTCTCAAATCAAGAACAGATGCCAGTATCCTCATTCTACCACCATGTCTCTGTGTTCCTCACGGTTTTTTTGTCATTCCATATACAGCTTCAAGTCAAAGCTTCGCCAAGTAACTTCATATTCATGCCAAGAAGGAGTGACTGTAAAAGAGGGACCAGTGAGCTTCAATGTGGACACGTCGCAAACCTTCCATTGTTGCTTGTGAAGTTGTATGTCAGACCAGACGGTTTAGTCTAGTGGTAACGCATCTGCTTTCCGTCTGAGAGGTCGTGAGTTAGAACCTAGCGGCCGGGTAATACCAAAGACTTTAAAAATAGTACCGCTGTTGCCCTGCCTGACGCGTGGTATTTAGGGTAAAAGTGGGGTAATAATAGTCTCTGTTATGTAGTTGTAGGGTGTTATTAACAGTCGGCGTTAATAGCTCTTTGAGCTAATGTTAATTGTGGACCCAAAAGCCGACTTTAAATAAAGATTATTATTATTATTATGTAACATTGGATCACTGGCATGTACAACTGTGACTTTGACATTTAATTATCTATGCAATCATAGGGTATGCATGATGGATACCTGCTTAGACCTCATTGGGTATTGCATGATGCGCAATCTTGAAAGATTTCATTTTGAAGCAAACTTGACATAAATTTTTCCCTTCATCCATAACCCAATGTTACTTTCTACATCAATAAATTGTGTCAGTAACCTAACCAACTTGCAAATTTTATTAGCTTTAATTACTAGATAATTTTCGGCCGTTAAACCTTAATTGACTCATAAATAATTACAGTGTTAAAATTTGTTGAAAAGGTTTTGCTTTATCACCTAATTAAAAATTTTAATAATAATTAAAGAACTTTTCAAATTGGCTAATAATTTTGGCTTGTGTGGCGTACAAATCTAAGTAATTTTTTGTGGGCTCCTTGAGTAATCTGAGTAACTACTGCATGGAGTACTTTTTGCTTTTTTACTAAAATGGTACTAAAATCGACATTTTTTTTGGTAAAAGTTCCATGCTTATCCAATGCTGTGCAAAATAAAATGTCGGCCATATTTGCATTTTCATATAAATTTCTCACATTTCTCTTTCAGATAGCAAGTGCATATGCAGATCAAATAAATACTCACATTGATGGATTAGTTCAGAAATGGCAACATGGAGTACAGCATGATATAGATAAAAATGATACTACACTTTATACAGGAACTTCAGGTGAAGTATTTATAATAACTGATGAACTGAATGCCTGTACACAGCTTAGTACAATCGACCCTCGTTAAACCGGACCCCGTTAGCCCGGATATCGGATAAGACGGACGTCATCCGTGGTAAAGGAAACTGACCGATTTCCGACCGAGCCGGAGCGCTAAACACAACACGGCCTACCAACTCACCACGAGCCATTGACGGGCCGAAGCGGCTAGCGGTACCACCCTAAGATTCCCGCTAAAATTCCCATCGAAAGCACTCGCTAATTTCTTTATCCTCACAGCTTAGCTATTTTAAAGTAATATACAGTATAGTATATTGTGCACAGTATATAGTGCAATGTATATAGGCCTTATTAAGGTGATTATTCCTGTATAATATAGACCATATATAGGCATATCGGACAATCGGCTGAACCGGACCACCCACCCTCCCAATTAGTCCGGTTTAACTGTACATAGAAATGAAAAACTAAGTTTCATGCAGGTCTAACTTCAACTCTGTTTGCTGTGTCTTTGGATTCTTGGTCAGAAAACCTGCATTTTCTGTATTTACACTTTGCATTCTAGCAAAAACATTAACCACTACTGTTACCTGTTAGCCAGAGTATTAGTGAAATACATGTGGTATATGAATGTGGGTTCCACCCCGTCTCAGTACAGTTGCAGCAAATATGCCTTTTCCAGTTTTGTGGTCTGCATGCGCAGTTGCTGTAGGTCAAAGGTTAAGTGTACCAGCAGCAGCGCATCTTAATTGCAACAGTCACTTGACACGTGAGTAAAGCAAAGCCATCTGCCGTATCAGTTCAGCAACGTCAGTTGTTTTACGTGGACTTTAGTAATTATGCTAGTAATTTACTAGTAGGATCTTACTTGGGAAAAAGAAAAAGTGAACTAGGTAAGGTTCTGGCTAGCTGTTAAAACTATTACTAGTACAATAGCATGGGCTTCCAGGCTTAGTCAAGTGTACACAAGTGGCACAGTATATTGTAATATTATAAATATGTGGTATAAGCGAAATTAAATCTTGATCTTAATTATGCCCAAAATATGCCAATCTCAGTTTCTCCAAACAATTAATTAAAATTGAACAGTTTAACCTTGGTGCTAAATAATGGTGGTGTTTAAACGGTGTTCCTGATTTACAGCTCCGAGATTGCTCATACATCTAAAAGAGAAAGAATTACTCATTAATCTCCTCCTGCAAAAGTCGTCCATGATACTAACTTCCTTATTTTTGAAGAAAAAATTCAGTTGCCATAGTAATAGAATTAAGTGGAGGCAAAATGTAAGCGATGCGAAATTTTGTTTGATAAGTTTTCTTGTATCATTTGTGGCCTCGTAGTTAGTGACAGTTTTACTTTGCAATCATCATATTATGAAATTCAATTCACACCATTCGAATCTATGATGCCAAGGAGCTGCTGTAGTATTGCTAAACTAAGGTCTTGGCCTCATAGATTTGAATGGCTTGAAATCATTTGATATTATCACTCTTGTGAAAGTCATGTATGAGGTTGAACACTTTGTAGAATAAAACACTATACTACATATCTGCACAAAACTGAAAACGTTTATTAGACTACATACACATATGTAGAATGACTGCTACACTGAACACTGAGGACCAGTGTCCTGCACTGATCACTGAGAGTTAGACAGTAAGTGACATGAGTATCACAACTAGCATGACCTCTGCACTGCATTGAGAGTGAGACAGAGAGTCACATAAGTAACACGACTGCACTGCACTGAGAGCGTGACAGAGAGTGACTAGAAGTGAAATCCAGCCAGTATATATAGGTAGAGGTAACTATGCAAACTTGGCTTCACAAAAACCATTACAGTAAAATAGGGAGAGATCCAGTGAGTATGCATATTCACTGGACCGAACAATTATACTAGGGGTGAGTTTGGCTAGTAAAATGTAAAGTGATTGGTCAATAGATGGCAGCACCTAAATATATACAGTTACAATTTCCACAACTCTTACTAAATAGTTTTTCAATGTGATGCAAGGAATGTGTTTGTTCTGGTTTTTACCTTTTCTCCACTATGACCGTTTAGGAATCGCTCTGACGTTCTGGCACTTGTACAAGAAACGACACGAGGCTCATTACTTAACCAAAGCTGAACAAATTATTGCTGATTCTCTTAAACGAGTGAAAGGTAGGATTAAGCTTTCATGTTAGTATTTTCTATAGTCATGCACCTGAACTATGGATAAGCCGCAATTCAAAATGTAGCCACTCCATTTCAACTTTGAAAAAAACTGTCAGAAAAGAAATATTTCAAAAGTATTGAGAGTAACACAGTTTGATAATGGTAATCACCTGCATTCTTTTTCCACAGTAATCTTAATAAAACGTGACTATGCTCAACAGGTTACTGAACACTTTATAATCATGATCACAGTTTTTCTTAGTTCTCCCTCCATTTCATCTTTCATTCACTACTCCCCCCCCACTTTTATGTATATATTATCATTATTTCAATTATTAATCACTTCTTTAAGATTTCCACGTACAGTTTGGCCTGTCAAGCTATGCTTTTAGGCTCAAACTGTATGCATCAAAATTATTCTGTAATGTAATTTGCACGTGTATATGCTGCATAAGAATCTCTTTTGTAATTTCTGGATAATATTGCATTTATATTTATTTCAGTGAAATTATCTGTATTTTATTCTAACTGTTAGATGCAGAGTGGAAATAAATAAACTTATAAACTTAACTCACTTTTTATAGACCATGCAAAGCAAGACTTTGTGTCTTCATATAACATCCTTTGGTAAGAGGCACAAAGGAGCGACAATCAAAACCAAAAAATTTATACGACAGTTGAGGGCATTACCTTCATTTGGGGGAGGGAGGGACGAATTGCTGCAATAATTTTCTAAAGTTGCCATCTACCCCGCACTCAGCCTGCTCCTTGTTAAGTGATTTTAAATGTAAGTGTGTTAGATGGGAAGTTTCGCATTAAGTACTGCATGAAATACATGAGGTACTTCAGAGGAGAGCAAGAAGCCTGTCAGAAAGTCTGAAAGAAGTATTATTTATATTATTTTTTACATTTTACAATTATAATAATTATGCATAAATTAAGTATCTATTGATTTTCAATTCTGTATTTTATCGAAACACTATTAAACCTTGAGTGAGTAAATCAGTGAGTCAGTCAGTGATGTCTTGTTTATCAGCAGTTTATGGCCATGTCAACTTGCTTAGACACTGATTTTGCTGGAGTTACTTTATTTACTGATACCTGGCAGTGCCTATATATATATCAGTGGGTAAATCGGTGAGTTGTGTCATATAATCTTACATATACCATATAAGGTCATCTCTTGTTTGTTACACTCAGGTAAGAGAAATGCTTATTTATGTGGTGATGCTGGTCCTCTTACGGTCGGAGCTCTTATCTATCACGAGACTGGTAACAAATCAAATTGCAAAGACTGCATAGCCAGGTAATTTTTATTTGCTTTTATAGTAAAAAAATTGTTACTTTGTTCAACTTTAGAGTTGCAAAGTGGATTTCAAAGCAAAGTACCATGTGATTTAGTAGTACTATGTTTTTTGTGAGTGAGTCAATTTTACTAGCTACTGTTCTTTGCTGGGAGGCTAACCAAGTTGAAGGGTGACCAGTAGTGGTGTAGCTAATGGGCATTCAGTCCACTATTCCAGATTTTTTGAAAATTGGGGCTTTGTCAACAGTTTTTTAATTCACTTGAGCAGTTGTTGAACGCTCCTTTAATTAGCTGAAACAAATCAAGTTCTACCATTGTACAATGGACGAGGATAGATTGTCTGGGTTAGTTTTGCTCTCCATTGAAAGGGAGTTGGTTACTCAGGTGGATTATAATAAAGTTACAAATTACTTTGTTAATATGAAGCCTAGATGAAAGAGACTGTTATCGTTCGTTCATGATACATTTTTCACAATGATTCATTTTGTTTTCATTTTAAATTTAATTAAAATAATTAAGTAACACACGTTTTAACATGCTTTCTGATTTATGATGTTTTTCTAATTTCTTACTCATAATAATAAAAATACACGTTTTTATTATATTTTGAGATTTAAGAGCTTACTGTAAAAGTTTATTATGTTTTAATTTTAAATACAAAATACAGTAGCATCGCTCAATAGACTCACCTTGGTATAGAAGTGTTTTGAACCAAATAACCGACTTATTCAATTAGTCGAGGGGTGTAGCATAATACTACTATAGAAGAATGAGTCATGACTCATCACCTTAGTATGCATTGCAAAGACTTTAAATGAATTTTAGAAACGAATTCATGTCAAAATTCCTATGTGCAAATCTGACTATCACTAAAAATTACAAAAATTCATACAAGATCAGTGCTTCATTTTTCACGAAGAAGTTGGTTTATGAAATTCTCATAATGATAAAAACTCTTGCTTTATACTGTACATATTCACTCAAAACACATAGTCACCTAGTGCTTGAGCTGCAGTTGGCGATGATCTTGTTTCCCCTGTGAAAAGCAGCGGGAACTTCAAAAGCAAACCGCTGGTCAAGTGATTAAATGTTTAACTTCCAGGAACAATGAGGTTAATTGCAGCGGACAAGCGGGTGACAGATTCTAAGCAAAACCGCTACGCTAGCCATACATGATAAACTTACTGTACCTGCTTACAAACAAATCTGTATCTAACATGACTGTTTCTACGTATGTTATAATGCACAAAATTGAGGTAAAGATGACATAAAAGTAGTGAAAGCTTTTTGGGCACACACAAGTGTCTTATTTTAAGTACGTGAAGTAAAAGTATTTATGTGGAGTTATTTGACTCAATTGCCGACAGTTTTTTGTACATATTAATAGGAGCGGCCCATACCAGACGCTTTTGAGTCAATTAGGCAACCGATTCTATTAACCGTGAGAGAACACTAAGCATTACATTTACTGATGATAAACGGGGAGATTTGTTTGTTAATTTCCAATTCACAGTAAGACCAAAATTCGTCCAAAAATGGCCGAATACCAAACTATTAAAATTCATTAAAAGTTGTTTGCCTTGTCTTTTTGACATAATTACATTTACATTTCATATCATTACATAATTACATAATCTGTTTTTTAGACTACATGCTATGTGTGAAGACGTATGTGACGATCGAGAGATACCAGATGAAGTACTCTATGGAAGAGCTGGCTACTTGTGCGCTTTACTGTTGTTAAAAAGACACCTCGGCCATTCCGTTATTGAGCAATCTTCTATTGAAATGGTTTGAATACAACATTATTAATACGGAAAATAATTTTCATCGTAGTCGATACATTCGGATGACAATAATTATGGAAAGGATAGGATATATTAGTAAGATGAAGAAACTTAAATATCTTCCTCATCCTTGTATATATGGTCATTCATTCATTTCCGTTCTGGGGCTATATTAGTCTGTGCAACATATCCCAGGTTTTGACACGATTCACTGCAATATTCTTTCATGTCAAGTGTATTTTGTACAATTTTGTACAATCATTATGTGTATTTTTCATCAAGTAGCGAGAAAGAATGGAGTATGGCATTGTTAAAGCAAAACAGGATGATGTTTCATATCCTACCGCATTTTGAAGTACGGTGAAATGTATACAGTTTAACACCTATAATAATGTCAAAGCATTTCTGATGGTTAAAAACTTTATTAACGGCAGGCGAGCCCAGCTAGTTTTGATGTCACAAACGAACACAATTTTCAACAGCAGAAATATTCCACGGGCGTGTTGAACGTGTTTGTGAAAGTGAAAATTGAAGTACTGTGCTGGTGTACAACATTTAGTGTAATATACAAAAGCTTGGCAAATTTTGAGATAAAAATTGAAATTTTAAATTTCCCGCTGTGCTCACGCATGAGCTCTCGCACGTGTGTAATAAGTCACAAACGAACACCTCTAAACTGAGAGGTATAGCACCTATTTTTCATGCAATGATTTTTCATCCATCATTTTCTGAAATGCAGGGGCTAATGCGAATGGCAAAATGCATGTAACACTAAAGAACTAGTGGCGGGAACGAGAAATTGTGTTTGTGTGGTAATAATTATTTCACATAAGAATTATCTTTTCTTTCAAAGTTTTAAAGAGTAGATTGTTTTGATCTACAGTTTAGGATTGGGTCTGGTTTTGCTTTAAAATGAAGCCAGAAGGCAAATATTGTGCATCATGTAAGTTGCTACCAACGTATTTTATTCTTTATTTGCAGGTTTTTAAAGCTATTATTGCATCAGGTCAGAAGCTTTCCAGCAAAACAAAATCTCGGTCACCTTTAAAATACCAGTGGCATGGTAAATATTATCTGGGGGCAGCACACGGCATGTCTGGCATTATGTATGTGCTGATGCAGGTAAGCTGAATGTGCTGATGTGGATATGCTGAATGTGCTGATGTTGGTAAGCTGAAAGTGCTGATGTGGGTAAGCTGAATGTGCTGATGCGGGTGAGCTGAATGTGCTGATGCGGGTGAGCTGAATGTGCTGATGCGGGTGAGCTGAATGTGCTGATGCGGGTGAGCTGAATGTGCTGATGCGGGTGAGCTGAATGTGCTGATGCGGGTGAGCTGAATGTGCTGATGCGGGTGAGCTGAATGTGCTGATGTGGGTAAGCTGAATGCGCTGTTGCGGATCAGCTGAATGCGCTGATGCGGGTAAGCTGAATGTGCTGATGTGGATAAGCTGAATGTGATGATGTGGGTAAGCTGAGTGTGCTGATGTGGATAGGCTGAATGTGCTGATGTGGTTAAGCTGAATGTGCTGATGCGGGTAAGCTGAATGTGCTGTTGCGGATCAGCTGAATGCGCTGATGCTGGTAAGCTGAATGTGCTGATGTGGATAAGCTGAATGTGCTGATGCGGGTAAGCTGAATGTGCTGATGCGGGTAAGCTGAATGCGCTGTTGCGGGTCAGCTGAATGCGCTGATGCGGGTAAGCTGAATGTGCTGATGCAGGTAAGCTGAAGGTGCTGATATGGGTAACCTGAATCTGCTGATGCAGGTAAGCTGAATGTGCTGATGTTGGTAAGCTGAATGTGCTGACGTGGGTAAACTGAAATGACACTGAACAGGCAGAGATGTCTTAGTGACACTGAGGTGTAGATCCTCCCTCCACAAGCTAAACAGGCTGAATCAGCACAGTGTACAAAAACCACACAGAGTATCGTACTTGGTGGCCACCCATCCATTTACTGACTAGCCTTAGCATGGTTAAACTTAGGTCACTAAGCAACACTGTGTCATCACTCATCTATTCTGCTGTAACTGATTGTTATCGTTACTGAAGATAGCTTTTCAGACTACTTTGAAGCGGCAATTCATGTTAAACTGCTTTTTTGCAGCTAGCTGAAGAATACCCCCGCGAGATGAACACATTAGTGAAACCAGCAGTTGACTACCTTGCATGCCTGCGCTTTCCTAGCGGGAACTATCCTAGTTCTATAGAGAGTCAGTCCGGAGACGTGCTAGTGCACTGGTGTCACGGTGCACCTGGATTCCTCTTCATGTTTGGTGCTGCTTACAAGGTACAGACAGACTGACTGACTGACTGACTAACTAACTAAAGGGTTTTTGTTGAATTAAATAATGAAGTTATGTTGTAATCAAGTAAACATAAATACCATCACAGTAATCACGTACATTCACATCTTGGCCCCTGCTTTTACGGATATCGGAAGAATCGGACAAAATACGGACCGTTAAAAAGTCCTGCATACTGTGGATACGGTCCGTTGTTTCGCAAGCCGACTGCTAGTTGGCAGGCCGTCACTTTGTTTACATTCAAACAGCGTGTGTTGACACGTGTAGCTTGTACGTCAGCATGTTTAGTGGTTTAATCAGTCTGTGTAAGTGGTTTAGAGTCAAATGTGTGGAGTTATTTGCGTCAATTGCCGACAGGTTTTATATACTTTTGCATAGGAGCGGTACTAGACGTTTTTAAGACAATTAGGCGATTGATTCAACATTACCATGATACAGCAACACAGCAACTACTGTATTGGCTTAGTATCGGTAAATACGGACAATCGGCAAATTCGGACCGACGTCTCGCCGGTTTTGTCTGGCAAACCGAGATATAAGTGCACTTACAAGCAAACTTATGTGGCTTCTAAGCAATTTCGACTTGGTATACATCAGACGGTGATTTATAATATATTGCTGTTCTGTTAGGTTAAAGACGCAGTTTTAAACACGGTGGATTCTTTGCAGAAATCTGGAATTCTATGATCCTCTAATTGAATTCTACTTATTTATAAATAAGGACTGAGATTAATTCAGCTCACCATTTGATTTTTGATTTGCAGGTTTTCAAAGATGAAACATATTTACAAGCGGCGCTCGGCTGCGGTGAAGTGATCTGGAAGAGAGGATTGTTAAAGAAAGGTTACGGGATTTGTCACGGCGTGTCCGGAAATGCTTATACTTTCTTATATTTGTACAAGCTAACTGGAGATCTCAAGCATTTATACAGAGCTATAAAGGTAGTTGTTTTTTTATTGTAAGTAAATATATTGTTTGTTGTTCGTATATATAATTTTTCAACTTTCCAGAGATTAAATTTCACTTTCCTTGATTAGTGATCCAGCCTTCTTAAGCTTGTTTTAATGTAAATATGAAACACTCATAAATATGAGAAAATTGGAGAAATTCTTGTTACGAATTTGTCACTGAACTGTGTGCCATGTTGAAATTTTCATGCTGTTACTCATCTCGTTGTTGTTGTTGTTGTTGTTGTTGCTGTTGCTGTTGTTGTTGTTGTTGACATTGCTGCTGAGGAAGTGAATTCTTCCAAAGTCTTAGGAATATGTATTTATTGTCACATTTAAAATGGTCCAATGTTTGTAAGAAAACAAGATTGAGTCACTCATCAACGTCAGACAATACACTAGTAACACTACAGCCTGTGAAAATGACAAACTTAGCCTTTAATCAAATATCAAACAACAGTTTTTTATGAATAATCAAAAATAAAATGACTGGTCCACCTCTATTGTAGTCTGAGTAGCATAGTTAATAGAATTCGGTAATAATAATATTGTGATCTAGTTATTAAACCATGTTCGTTAAGCCATGTTGTGTTCAGCATTCTGCTAAGGTAATACAAGAAATCTTCGTATTTTTGCTGAAACTAGCAGTTAACATCGTAAAGTGGTGCACACTTTCGTGTTCAGCGTTCTGCTAAGGTAATACAAGAAATCTTAGCATTTTTGCTGAAACTAGCAGTTAACATCGTAAAGTGGTGCACACTTTCGTGTAAGATTTCTTGCTTGGGAGGTTGTTTGAGATAAGCAAGGTAATTTCGATCGGATTATAAATTGTAGCAGGAATTCGGTTTGAGATACCCAATAATTCGAGTTATGCCATGTTTGGTGAAGAGCAAAATGAAAGGGAAAATCTATTCCAGGAAATCAATTCCAGGAAATCTGTTCCATATATGCAAGAATTCAAGTTATAATGCATCAACTTATACATAGTTTACTGTATTTAAAAGATTCATGCCACCCGGAACTCATTATGTTTCAGAAGATATCGCAGTATGGCTACTAGCACAACCCACAGTTTAAACAGCTGTCTCCCATCACCTGTCTAATATCAAACTGCAATTAATATTGATAATGCTACTGTTATTGATTTTTATTAATATTATTTAAATGTTTTTGTATGCAGACACATTTTAATATACGTTCATGTGCATATGTGAGGTAAACATCCGTATGTGTAACTTTGTTTACAGTTTGCTGAATGGTGTTTTGATTATGGAAAACACGGATGTCGAATTGCTGATCGACCGTTTTCTTTGTTCGAAGGTAAGCTACTGATTTACCACATTTTCATGTTGGTATTCTGTATTTTTGTATTAAACTACTAGCAAAGGCCCCGCAAAAAATTTTGCGTATAAATACACTTATCAATAATATGCGAACATCCTACACAGTCCTCACTTATAACGCAAAGCCAGCAGCAGCAGAAGATTTTACTGAATTAAAGCTATAAGCAGAGTATAATGGATGACATCAGAACAACGGCTTTGCGTCAGCAGTTATCCAAGCAAAAATTGCCAAAAATAGAACATCTAATTAACTCGTCGGCACTCCTCTCACTGGATGTGTTCTAAAATATAGGCCACATCATCGTGTAGCCCTGTTCTTCCTCTTTCTAAAAACATATATATCTCCTTTCGAGAGTCCTACCAGGTGCCGCTAGAACGTTTTTTCTGCAGGCTGTTTGGTCAAAATTTCGAAAAAATCTGGAGTTGGGTCCAGGAAAACGCCCGTTGCGGGACGCTGTGGCCCTCTCGCAAATTCTAAATACGCCTACTACACCCACCGTTGAACGGGCTATCTATTAATAGCCAGCATCACCCATGGCCCATTCCCGTTCTCCAGATCTCAGACGTATAACTTTTGCAAAAAGTGGCCGAATTCGAAAAATAAACCCCCAATGGCACGACACTAGATCGAGACCTTTCGTTTGATGTATAGATCGCCACAAATGGTGCCGTCATCGAAGCTGTAGCCTCGAATCTTATATATATATATATATATATATATATATATATATATATATAAATATATAACATATCAATACGATGTTTTGTTTAAATAATATTACAAAATCAGGGATAACCAAGAGCAAATACTGGGGGTGTTAAGTTTCTCAAGAAAAGCGTGGAAACGTTGCAACGTGTGTAAGCATTGTCACACGGGTCAGTCTGAAAGCAAAACCTCTCTATAGTCATTTACAATCTCTGATGGCAATTTACCGACATTTTTATTTCCTCTGCATTAATAATTTGTTTTGCAGGAATGGCTGGTACAATCTACTTCCTAGCTGATATGATAGAACCAAAGAAGTCTGCTTTTCCCGCATTTGAACTGCAAAAGTAAGAAGTATTATAATTTAACAAATAATTTAAATTTATAGTACAAGATTAATGTGTGGCATCAGTCTTGAGGAAGTCGTATCTTTTCAAAGGGCCGTAAACTTCGAAGGTTGCGTACATTAAAACAGTTCCAAGTAGAAGCAGCTCAGATGTTGCACAAAATACATGGTATTGAACAGTGGCGCACCGGTCTAGGACAATTAGCATCATTTTCTACTCGAATTCAGAATTCTTCTTTGGACACAAATTTAGCTTTTGGACTCAGTTTTTATACATTCATCTGATACATAAGACACATGAACGACGTATGACAAACTCTAATAAACTTTGATTCGATTAAAAATGATCTAGATTCAGTTTCTACTGTCCATCTTTCTGTTCAGTCTGAAAATGTTTCAGATTTTTTTGTATATATATATATATATATATATGCACATGCACACAGACACACACAGACACATATGTACATATATATGTATGTATATGTATGTGTGTGTGTGTGCGATATGTATGTGTGTGTGTGTGCGTGTGTGAGTACGTGTGTCTATATGTATATATATACGTATCTACACACACACACACACACACACACACACACTCACACAAGCACACACGCACGCGCGCGCACACACACACACACACACAAGCACACACACGCACGCGCACACACACACACTCACACCTGCAAAAAACCAATTTAACATGAAATCTGTTATCAATTTGCAACCAGACTAATTAACTAAAGTCGTATTCTACTTCTAAATTTGTTTCAAAGATGATTTAATCAAATCTGCTGCCTTTTCTGCTATCATAACGACCGGCGCATGAGTATTCCCTGACACAATGTTTGGCATTATCGACGCATCGACGACTCTTAGTCCTTCAAGTCCTCGAACCCTGAAATGCAACACAATTTGATAGAATATCTCTAACAACACTTCTTATTTCACCACATAAGATAGAAGCTATGTGATAAACAGAGGCAACTCATGTATTGAACTTCTTTCTAATTCATTTCTTTTCTCTTTTTCTCTATCTCTGTCTATTATTTTATCTTAACTACTCCCTGTTTTTCTATAATTCTCTCTCTTGTAAATTAAGTCGTTTTTTCCACTTTTCATGGTGGTCTTACAAGCTTTGCTTCTTGACCACCATGCAGCATCTATTTCTTGTTGACAAACTATTATGTAGTTTAGTAACTATGTTAGTATACTTCTGTTAAATTTTTGTAATTATATTTGGAATTTTTCCCTAACTATATCATGCTATAGTATACTAATGTAGTTCTGTTACAATTATTGTAACTATATTTCATTTTCTAGTTAAAGGGCATAATAGTTAAAGATAATAATGCAAATTGTAATGGAAAAATACATGCTGAAGTGATAATAAATTACAAATTACAAATTAGGTACTGAGCACACCCTATTTTCACTCAATATTATCAATAATATTCAATATAATGAGTCTTTTTTCTTTACTTCTTTCTTTATACTTGTCCGGAAACAGAGCCTTGTGAGGGTAGTGCTTCACGGCCCGGCAAGGTGCGCTCACAGCTCAAGCAACTTGGCGTTTGGCTGTTGTGCACATGCAGCTATGCGAACATGTCTGAGATAACACGCTGTATGCTGCACTGCTATCGTCTGCTGCTAGGTAGAGAAAGTACTGTCGCTCACACAGTTTGTTGTCAGCTGTCTTGTACTTAAAAACTGTTTACCGGCATATTCTTGAAGTTTTGGTTATGAATTTTATCAAGTTTATGTATAAATTTTCGTATGTTTGGTTGTTTAAAATTACAAGATTAAACTTACATACGCTTGTTTTAGTTTACACAGTATTAAAACAATGGCTAAAAATTTTCCAAAATGGCACCCCAACTAATTACAGGCATAAAAACGCATTATCCATGCTGTAAACTGTAAAATTTAATAAAACCAAGGATCGCGAAGGATGCTTAAAATGGTAACAGACCCTCCTTTGTAGTAAATAAGATATTATTGTTAAAGTTTACGATTAAAAAATTCTGAACATTAAAAATAAATAAATTAACATTGTGAAAACATTTATTAAAACAATGGCTATTGGATTTATTCTACGGTTACCACTTAAACTGAGAAAAATGAAAGAAATTTGCAAGAAGTCTCTAAAGCACGAAGTTGATTTATACTAGCTGCTGTACAGAAATTTCCAGATGCATTTCACTTGAAAATTATGACGTAACTGGTTGGCTTTGTGATTTCATAGCTTTCTATGAGCGGTGCGGGAAGCTGAAGGCGCGGGAAGTTGACGGTGCGGGAAGCTGACGGTGCGGGGAGCTGACAGTGCGGGATGCTGACAGTGCGGGAAGCTGGCGGCGCGGAAACCTGACAGTGCGGTGCTTTTCTACAGTTGATGAACAAAATCATTGGTGGAAGAATGCGTGTTCAAAATGGAAGTGCCCAAGCATGAAATGATCTTGACTTTAAAGTGATTTTACTAATCACCTGAGGCACTTATCACACTTTTAAAATCCTTCTAAGATTTTTTGAAATTGAAATAAGCCAGGAGGCTAAGCTTTTCCTTTAGTTTCTTAGAGATGAAATGTGATCGACTAAAATTAAGAAATTGTCATGATTTCATGTTCCTGGACAAAATCAAAGTGTCCCTTCTTGAGTAACTGCCTTGTAATTTGACCAATTAGTAGAAGATCTAATTAATAATCTAGATGTGTTTTTAATTTTTATAGCTGACCACTGCTGATGTGAGTCTCAGTCGTTCCCAGTTCTATAATTCTTTGAAGAGAAGAGGGTCAATACTTATAATGAGTTTACCGTAACTGAGGATCCACTACCGCCTTGGGATCAGAAACTCCGCCCATTTTACAAGTTCCAGTCGGGTGGTACGTCGTTGCAGAGATGTGCCTGATCACGCACTCGAGATACGCGTCCTCTTTTCCGAAAAGCTTCTCGCAACCGGGAACCTTCCTGTGATACTCTTTTGCACCCGTGGCTTTGAACGCCTTTGTTTCCGCTAGTTTCTTTCCGGTTTTCACGGCTAGAAGTGCAACAAATGTTTCAGCTCATTCGTATGAATGCAGAACAGTTTGTCACATGTGCTGGGGCAAAAAAATTTTAGATTTACTTATTTGAGTTTTTGCTTTGACAGAATTATATTCTTGCTGTTTGTCAACGTTTTCAAGGTTATTAGAAAAAAAGTGAAAATTCTTATTTGTATTAAGTATTTGTATTATGTTGTTACTGTTAAATCATTCGTCAGAAAAAGCGTATTAGTATGTCACAGTCGTCCTCATCGACAAATTTACTTTACAAGAAACTCAGGAAAAGCAAAAGCAAACCTTCAACTAAAATCTTTACGTCACGTTTGTCGCTGAGATATTTCGGATCGATGAGCGGATAATCGAACGGATCGGCTGACGCTAACGTTATCTCTCCCTCGCTGTGCGGTTGTAATAATACTGGATACCATTGAAACATGCACGTGTTCAGTTGAGACGCGTACCCGTACGACTTCAGAAACTGTAAGTGTAGAATGGGATGAGAAATGCTGGTGTGATTGAACCCTTAGCTAAAAATTCATTTATTCAAATCACAACATCGCCATGAATGCTTAAAACCTCGTACCACACTGTAAAATACAAGTGATCGTCCATTTACGACTTATTCAACTTACAAACGTTTGACTTATGCCCGACCACAAGTTAATTGACTAGTTATATAAAACTAAAGATAACTTATATTTTTCTTCTTTTTAAGCAAATTTTAAATCATTATTTGTTGTGACAAGTTCACTTGTGGGCGCCGCCATACTTTGTGCACGTACACCCGATATCTTACACGTGGGGCGCACCACTTGAATATATGGGTCCAACTTGTTACGACCAATTTGCCAGAACTGAATGTTGAGCATTTGCCAATTGTTTTAGAGGACTAGTATAGTAGACTTCCTTATGTCCGATTTTTGGCTCCCACGGGATTTTTGTGCTACAGTTATTTTGATGGAAGTGAAGGATTGTGACCTCATAGTCCAAAAAAATTGGGTGTCATTTTTCTGGAGCCCATTAATGACATTTTTGGGTGCCATTTTCAATTCGGCCTCAGATCAGAGAAATGCTCCTTGTTGACAATGAAAAGGTACCTGAAAACCGGAAAGGGTATTTTACGGTCCTGAATGCGGATGTAATGTTAGTTTCTTTGTAAGGACGGACCCAACTGCCATAGAAACACACATTCCTTCTGGCACGGAAATAGGGCACGCCCCAATTATTTGGTGTACAAATCTCAAATTTGCTCGAAGATCATATTCAGAATTCTAAAATACCCCATCCAATGATTTTCAGATTTGTGCAGTCACTATTACAGCCTGCCCTACCTCCGGACCCAAACTACCCTAAAATGGCTTGACCGGCAACTTGCCCGACATATCCTTGATCTGGACCCGGAATGCCCTAAAATGCTTGTTTTTCATTAAGTTATTATTAGAGAAATGACTCCCAATTTTTTCACACTCTGTAGAATTCATTTAAACAAAAATATCAATTTTAGCACGAAAGTTCCCCGGGGTGACATAAGAGCCACCTGCTAGTAGGACTATGAAACTTCAAATACTAATATTAATAATGGCTTTTTATACATTACCGACAGGTTGACCAAGTTCAGCAATCTGTGACAATAACTGGGTGACATGGTGGGTGGCAGGACAGGTATCTCATTATCAAGGATTACCTTCGAGACGCCACGTTTCTATGTGTACACGTGCTCCCATAACGAGACAATATCCCGTAACCTGTAATGCATATGAACCTGCAAAGTGAGTACTGAACTGTTCATCACCAATCGATTCACTGATTGGAAGATTCTCCTTGATAGATTCCTGTTCTGCCACACCATAGTATGTTTGCATCTAGTACGTTCCAGGGTCCAGTTGCTTATAATACCACACCTTTTTGTCCATGCCTAGCCAATTTACGACCAAATCTTCTCCCAGGGTGCCCAGGCTTGAGGAAATCAGATGCAGTTGTGCGTTCGGTGAAACGTCAGTCTTTTGTTCTGTATGGAAGAAGGCCATTCCCTCTAGGAGGTTCGAGTGCAGGGGACCTGAAATGATGATGATAAAACTGTTGACTTCTGTCAAGTGGGACGCAACGATCACTGATAATCATCAATAATCATTAACCATCATTGTCAGTGAACAAGGCCATTCCCTCTAGGAGGTTCGAGTGCAGGGGACCTGAAATGATGATAAAACTGTTGACTTCTGTCAAGTGGATGCAACCATCACTGATAATCATCAATAATCATTAACCATCATTGTCAATGAACTTACGCAATCTCTTTCATGCATTACCCGCGTCTCTTAGTAGTTATTATTACATATACTTATTGATTTTTCTACAAATTTTAGCATGGATACCTGACATTGGGACCCTGTAAACGAAAACACACCTTCCCCTAAGGTAGCTAAAAACAATCAATCGATTAATTTATTTCACTCCAGCAGTACATATACAATACATCAACATACAATATTATTAAAAAAACAGTATAGGTAAAAAAACGTTGATGAAGAGTTGCTGTATGACGCCTTGAAAGCTTGGCTTGTTAAGGTGGCACAAATGAGTGAATGAAAGAATGGTTAGGGTTAGACAAGATGGAATGGAGAAAAATAGTGAGATTAGGGATAGGAAGAAGGAAAAGAGGAGAAGAAACGACCACAGTGTATGTTTAATTTACATAGAGGTATATTAGAACACTCTAATGATCCTTAAACAGCACCTCTTCCTAAAAACCTCCAAGCAAGTTTTGCTGCCCAGGATTCAGCAAGTTCCAGATTAATAGTTTGCAGCTTATCTACGCTGTACATTGGATAGCTGGTTCCTAGATGTTCTTGCAGGTGCTTCCCAACTGGTAGATCGGCTACCACTGGAATCTGAAATGTAACAGTTTTCGGCTTAGATATAGAAATTTGTAGACATACTTTTTCATACAAAACATCCTAAACAAGACCATTTACCAATCAAAGTAAGGATATGAAGGTATAAACATGAAATCGTGTTCAGAAAAACTATAACTAATTTATGATGGGTAGTATCTGCAGTAAACTATGTACAACTCGAACACCACGGCACTGGAAAATTTTGTTTGAGTTATGCAAAAATTACGAGTTAGACAATGTTTGTAAAAAACAAGATTGAGTCGCTCATCAACATGTCGGACATACACTAGTAACACTACAGCCTGTGACAACTGAGCCTTTTATCAAATATCAAATACAACAGCTTCTTATGAACAAGCAAAAATAAAAAGACTGGTTCACCTCTATTGTAGTCGGAGTAGCATGGTTAATAGAATGCGGCAATAATAATAATTATTGTGATGTAATTATTTAAACCATGTTTGTTAAGCCGCATTGTGTGCAGCATTCTCCTAGGGTACGGACATTTAGGAACCAATGAAGAGCGGTACTACAGTAATCCCTACTTTAAAAGCACCACAGGACCAGCAGTAAGTTGTTCTAATAAGCAGTAATTTTATTATGCAACGGCCTGTACCAAGGGTGTATATTTGGCAGAGTAGAGTACAGTATGCAAACGCTTCACCCTAATTAATACTAAATGAACGATTACACATGGGACAGTCAGCTCACTCGCATGCCTACTGAATGACCTAAGCGTACAACAGTGATTCAAGTTCATTCAATGGATACTAAATGAACGATTACACATGGGACAGTCAGCTCACTCGCATGCCTACTGAATGACCTAAGCGTACAACAGTGATTCAAGTTCATTCAATGGATACTAAATGAACGATTACACATGGGACAGTCAGCTCACTCGCATGCCTACTGAATGACCTAAGCGTACAACAGTGATTCAAGTTCATTCAATGGATACTAAATGAACAACTACACATGGGACAGTCAGCTCACTGGCATGCCTACTGAATGACCTAAGCGTACAATAGTGATTCAAGTTCATTCAATGGATTGAAATCTACTTCAGTAGCTGTACAAGCAGAGGGGTTATGATCGATTAACCTTCAATATCATTTTGACTAAAAAGAGGTGAAGTTAGAAAATGGATCTTAAATAATTTCAATTGTCTGCCTTAAAAATAGGCAAACTACCTAAAATTGCTTTTGTCACCAATTACTGAAAAATTTCTTATTAAATGGTGCATTGGCTTTATTAACCTAATTTCCTAACACTGTGTGGTGGTCATTCCAAACCGTGCCTAAATGGTTCTCAAATGTGGCTGATTTTATTATCTGCGGTTTTAGTAACTGGTGACTAGTGTATCATTAATGTAGCAAGAAATAAAGCTTAAATGTAGCCTGTAGACTCAGTGAGCAAGATACTGCATTACCATTGTCCCAGTATTTTCTAAATGCTACCCCACCTGGAACTTTTCAAGCTGCTCTTTTGGTCCCACTCCTGATAGAAGGAGAATGTGTGGTGAACCAATTGTTCCAGCTGACAGTATCACCTCTTTCTTTGCTTTCACTTCCTTTCTGTCGGCTTGATGTATGAACTGAACTCCGGTAGCTCTTTTGCCTTCAAACAAAACCTGTACACGACAATAATGATACGATTATCTTCACAACCCAGTCAAGTTTTAATCGTATAACAACCAGCAATAATGGTACCTTTATCTTCACAACCTGATCAAGTTTCAATTGTGTAAGAAGCAGCAATAATGACACGTTTATCTTCACAACCCAGTCAAGTTTCAATCGTGGAAGAAGCAGCAATAATGACACGTTTATATTCACAACCCTGTCGAGTTTCAATCGTGTAAGAAGCAGCAATAATGACACGTTTATCTTCACAACCCAGTCAAGTTTCAATCGTGGAAGAAGCAGCAATAATGACATGTTTATATTCACAACCCAGTCGAGTTTCAATCGTGTAAGAAGCAGCAATAATGACACGTTTATCTTCACAACCCAGTCAAGTTTTAATCGTGGAAGAAGCAGCAATAATGACATGTTTATATTCACAACCCAGTCGAGTTTCAATCGTGTAAGAAGCAGCAATAATGACACGTTTATCTTCACAACCCAGTCAAGTTTTAATCGTGGAAGAAGCAGCAATAATGACATGTTTATATTCACAACCCAGTCGAGTTTCAATCGTGTAAGAAGCAGCAATAATGACACGTTTATCTTCACAACCCAGTCAAGTTTTAATCGTGGAAGAAGCAGCAATAATGACATGTTTATATTCACAACCCAGTCGAGTTTCAATCGTGTAAGAAGCAGCAATAATGACACGTTTATCTTCACAACCCAGTCAAGTTTTAATCGTGGAAGAAGCAGCAATAATGACATGTTTATATTCACAACTCAGTCAAGTTTCAATCGTGTAAGAAGCAGCAATAATGACACGTTTATATTGACAACCCAGTCAAGTTTCAATCGTGTAAGAAGCAGCAATAATGACACGTTTATATTCACAACCTGATCAACTTTAAATCATGTAAGAAGCGGCAATGACATGTTTATATTCACAACCCTGTCGAGTTTCAATCGTGTAAGAAGCAGCAATAATGACACGTTTATATTCACAACCCTGTCGAGTTTCAATCGTGTAAGAAGCAGCAATAATAACACATTTATATTCACAACCATGTCGAGTTTCAATCGTGTAAGAAGCAGCAATAATAACACATTTATATTCACAACCATGTCAACTGTAAATCACATAACAATGGAAAAATCTACTGTATTTGCAATTTTTCAAAAATGCAATAATTGTGTCGTATTTTCCTACCTTGGTGACATGGGCAGAAGTAACAACATGTAAATTAGAGCGTTGCATTGCTGGCCGCAGGAATGCATCCGCCGTTGTCTGCCTTTCTCCATTGTGTACGTTTGACTGTCCTCTCATGACACCTAGATGAGCAAAACTGTTTTCTAAAATGGAATGATCTCACAAGAATTCAGCAAATGTATTAATCAGAGATGAGATTGCATTACTATTTAAAGGACAAGAAGATTTTTTATTTACATAAAGCTTTTGTCTTGAAATTTTTTGTCACTTATATGCTGTCTCATCGCACGCAGAACTCGTATTAGTAACAATGCTGTATAAAACTTGTAAATATAAACTCCTGCCATGACCGCTAGGTGCACGTGTTTTCATGGTAAGTCACTTAAAATAAGTTTAGACAACATTGCATAAATTTTGAAAAATAATCTGAGCATTCGTAGCTCACGCTGTTGATAAGATTAAATGTGTGTCTTTTTGGTGAGTCAGTGATGCACACTGGGAAGGTGAGTGTGTGGTGTTTTACCAGTCGGCACGAACATTCTAAATTTCTAAGAATTTTCTTTTCTGGTTACGTAACTCTTTCAAACAGCTAAGCATAATGCAAAGTAACTCTAGTATGTATAAATTATTATATAATCTATGGTTTAGGGGACATTCTAAAATTGTGTTTTCCCCTTTAAAGAGACACGTAATCTTTGGAACAGACTAGGCGGTAATATGAACGGTAAATAAACAAAAATTGTCATCGGGTCGCCTGCTGTTTTTGCATTGCGTCAAACGTTGTTAGCAACATTAGCAGTTTAGTACCAAATTGATCCTCTCCATTCAAATCTCCAACTCTGAATCCGATTTCTTTTGCTGCCTCGATAAACGTATCCACGAGCTCCGTATTCCATATGGATTCTGTGACCACCAGAGGTCCGCCACGTCCATGATAATCTAAATGAAAAGGATTAGAAAGTGAATAAGTTTACAATATTTTCATGTTTGTTTTATTAATATCAGCAAAAGAATTTATAATAATAAACAATACTTGCACAGAAACGAACCAGAGTCTTTCAGCTGAGGGATTTGAATGTCTTCCGACTTCTTGAAGTACGGCAGGACGTCTTTATACGACCACCCTGTAGCACCCATCTTCTCCCAAAGATTGTAGTCCTCTTTATTTCCTCTTATGTAAGCCATTCCGTTGATGGCGCTAGATCCACCCAGAACTCTTCCTCGTGGCCACAAACTTTGCTACAAAGCACAGAGTTGAATTAAACAAAGCAAAGTACAGAGGTATGTGAAAGACAGAATGCTTTGAATGTGGTATTTTTTACCGTTACGCTAATCAGTTATTACCAAAGCTGCAACGTTTGTTGTGCATTAGTTGGTTTAACAGCAAAATCCATTTTATATTTTAAGATTTTCTTATGTCTTTATATTTGTGGATCAGAAACTCTATGTTTGCATAGCTAGGACTTGACACACAATAACGTCTTTACTGAACATGCTCACTGACCCCAAAAATATACCCTATTGCCAAACTCTTTGCTGAAGTATAGAATTCCCTAATGCCTAATTCTTTGCTGAAGTATAGAATTCTCTAAAGCCTAATTCTTTGCTGAAGTACAGAATTCCCTAATGCCTAATTCTTTGCTGAAGAATAGGATTCTCTAAAGCCTAATTCTTTGCTGAAGTATAGAATTCCCTAATGCCTAACTCTTTGCTGAAGTATAGAATTCTGTAAAGCCTAATTCTTTGCTCAAGCTGAAGTATAGAATTCCCTAATGCCTAATTCTTTGCTGAAGTATAGAATTCCCTAATGCCTAATTCTTTGCTGAAGTATAGAATTCTCTAAAGCCTAATTCTTTGCTGAAGTATAGAATTCCCTAATGCCTAATTCTTTGCTCAAGCTGAAGTATAGAATTCCCTAATGCCTAGTTCTTTGCTGAAGTATCTCCTTAGACACTATCACAGCTGTATAAGCTATGATGGTTTCACTGTTATACCAGTCAGTAACAATTTCTTACAATTTGTCATTTTAAATCTTAGTCTGGTACCTGCCTGATTTTCACACATATTCGTCCGGTACTTGCCTGATTTTCACACATCTTAGTCTGGTACCTGCCTGATTTTCACACATCTTAGTCTGGTACTTACCTGATTTTCACACATCTTAGTCTGGTATGTGCCTGATTTTCACACATCTTAAACTGGTACTTGCATGATTTTCACACATCTTAGTCTGGTACTTGCCTAATTTTCACACATCTTAATCTGGTACTTGTCTGATTTTCACACATCTTAGTCTGGTACTGGCCTGATTTTCATGCATCTTAGTCTAGTATGTGCCTGATTTTCACACATCTTAGTTTGGTACGTACTTGATTTTCACACATCTTAATCTGGTACTTGCCTAATTTACTGGCCTGATTTTCACACATCTTAGTCTAGTACGTGCCTGATTTTCACACATCTTAGTTTGGTACTGGCCTGATTTTCACACATCTTAATCTAGTACGTACTTGATTTTCACACATCTTAATCTGGTACTTGTCTGATTTTCACACATCTTAGTCTGGTACTGGCCTGATTTTCATGCATCTTAGTCTGGTACCTGCCTGATTTTCACACATCTTAGTCTGGTACTTACCTGATTTTCACACATCTTAGTCTGGTACTTACTTGATTTTCACACAGCTTAATCTGGTACTTGCCTGATTTTCACACATCTTAGTCTGGTACCTGCCTGATTTTCACACATCTTAGTCTGGTACTTACCTGATTTTCACACATCTTAGTCTGGTATGTGCCTGATTTTCACACATCTTAAACTGGTACTTGCATGATTTTCACACATCTTAGTCTGGTACTTGCCTAATTTTCACACATCTTAATCTGGTACTTGTCTGATTTTCACACATCTTAGTCTGGTATGGCCTGATTTTCATGCATCTTAGTCTGTTGTGTTTTTTTGTTGGTACTCTGATTTTCACACATCTTAGTCTGGTACTTGCCTGATTTTCACACATCATAGTCTGGTACCTGCCTGATTTTCACACATCTTAGTCTGGTACTTACCTGATTTTCACACATCTTAGTCTGGTATGTGCCTGATTTTCACACATCTTAAACTGGTACTAGCATGATTTTCACACATCTTAGTCTGGTACTTGCCTGATTTTCACACATCTTAAACTGGTACTTGTCTGATTTTCACACATCTTAGTCTGGTACTGGCCTGATTTTCATGCATCTTAGTCTGGTACGTGCCTGATTTTCACACATCTTAGTCTGGTACTTGCCTGATTTTCATGCATCTTAGTCTGGTACTTACTTGATTTTCACACATCTTAATCTGGTACTTGCCTGATTTTCACACATCTTAGTCTGGTACCTGCCTGATTTTCACACATCTTAGTCTGGTACTTACCTGATTTTCACACATCTTAGTCTGGTATGTGCCTGATTTTCACACATCTTAAACTGGTACTTGCATGATTTTCACACATCTTAGTCTGGTACTTGCCTAATTTTCACACATCTTAGTCTGGTATGTGCCTGATTTAACGCATTTTAGTCTGGTACGTGCCTGATCTTCACACATTTTAGTCTGGTACTTGCCTGATTTTCACACATCTTGCAAGCATCTTTCTGTGGCACTGTCCTATAGCTCCAGTCGTACTTAGTATTACGAATCATCCCGTGCATGGCCGGTTGACGTATATCAAGATTTTCAACATCGTCAATTCCTGCTTCTAGTAGCAACACTGTAAAATTAGGATTCTCCGACAGTCTGCTTGCGACGACACAACCTGCAGTTCCTCCTCCAACTGTAACAAATACAATTAATTACTGCTGTTATATCATTCAATTAGTTCCTAAAGTTTACATATTCATTGGATCTTTCTAATATTTCCAACTGACACTCTAAAAATGTTCATACACAGTCTGCTCGAGTTGCGATCTTTTAAATATTTTTCCCTCTGACCCCTTTTCTGTGGAATTCTATCTTAAACTCATTTCTCTGAAAATTACAACTTCTCTTAATTCAAGAAAAATACCAACAGATACACTCTACCACTAGCCAGTTAGTAGTTTGAATTCCATGTTTATACGAATAGGTATTCATATCTACTTATTTCTAATCACCAATGTCTTTATTTGATGTGATTTATGTAAAAACAGAGCAGGGCCTGGCCCTACCACTGGTTGCCTAGCCCTAGGGGGTGAAATTCTCGAAGTAATTCTTTAATTTATAGATTTGGTTTTGGCATAAGTAATAACATAGTGTATGTATAATACATAAATCGCTGGACGTCAGTCAACCAGCGGGGGTCCATCTTGTAGTGGTTAATCAGACCCACAATCACCCGCTGTATTTTGTCTCTAACAGTTTTTCGATTGCTTGCGCCAGGACCTACTACCAACTTGTGTGATACATTTGCATGTGAAGCTGTTTGCATGACATGTGCTTGGGACACGTGTAAAGTGGATGTCCGCTAGCCAGAAAGGTTAGAAGTACGACTTGTGAGTTTGCCCAATGCGAAAAAACCACTTAGACAAGCATCACCAATGGGTCAAGCATGTGGGCGCATAATGGATTGCTCAACCCGTTCAAAATTAATAAAATTCTGTTGTCTGCTCGAGGTTTCCCATGTTCTATTGTTACTGATGGCTACATGTAGATAAGACAGATTTCTTTTATTTTAGAATTCTGAATGCCCAATGTCTACAAAGACGTGACGGGCGCATGATGGTGATGATGTAGATGTGCGGGCGTGCTATATCAACACTTAACGCACTGTAATAAAATAATTCAGATACTGTACAGCATAATATAAGATTTTTTTCGTTGCGCGTGACTGTATGAATGAAAACTAGACTGTACGTTTTGTAATTATTAATATTCACAAAGTTTAGCTCGGGTAGCATACTTGATTTTTATCAAGTTTATTCACATCTATATTATATTATATTACACTACATATTATATTACATTACATTATATTATATCATATCGTATTGTGTTATGTTATGTTATGTTATGTTATGTTATGTTATGTTATGTTATGTTATGTTATATTATGTTATGTTATGTTATGTTATGTTATGTTATGTTACGTTATGTTATGTTATGTTATATTATATTATATTATGATATAACTGCACAATTTTAATGAGAATGAAACAAACTGCTTGCGTTACTGTCCTGTCAGAACAGTGCCTTTTATTATCCCATTGTTGCTCATTTGATCTTAACATAGCACAGTGATCAGGGTCACGTGATTGGCAAGTGAAGTTAAGGTGCTGAGGTTGGCCGGTGGATGGATGGGTGCACTGGTTCGATTGTCGTTCTGTGTGGTTTCATTCGCTGTATTAATTCTTGCTGTTTAACTCATACAGGGAGGATCCACACGTATGTGGCTATGATAACCTTGTCTTGATAAGTACCTACGTCCTGGTCTTGCCACATGCACTGAAACTAAGTAATCTCTGCCACTGAATGCTGTATTGAGACTTACAGTGTGTTGACTCGTACAGGAAAAGCTAAAATATAAAAATCAACTTACCGATGACGTAATCATAACCCTCATCTGGATCCTCCCTGATAATACTAACTTTCTTCTTGTTGCTGACGTAAACAACAGCCGCCACTAATGCAATGATAGGTGCTATTCTGCCAAACATTTTGTAATAAATCACTCTTTCTGATTAGCACCACTTTTATTTACAACGTAAAGCTTATGTGCACAATAGGGCTAGGCTATAGTATAATTCATTCAGTCTAACAGGTAAAAAAACAGGTATGCAAAGTGATTGCCAACAGGTAAGATACGTTGACAGGTAATGCCTAGTGTACAGGTGCGTTTGTCCTTGGACAAATCCCCGGCCCCAGGGTTGTATATCTAGGCCTCACTGCTTGACGTACTTGTACTATACATAAACATTTACCCAAGTTTCGTGTCTAAGTTCAATTTATTTTTCTTATCACTGTACGTACAAGCAGTAGGAAGGGCTAGTTTATAAAACCACCGTAGTTGTTTGTATAAAATACACATTTTCACAACACTAGCTGCAGCCTAGATGCAGGCAACTGATCCTTATAAACCCAGTTTTTCCCTCGGGCTGCTTGTACACAGAACCTGACAATTGTTTCATTCACTACATACAAGCAGTAGGAAGGGCTAGTTTATAAAACCACCGCAGTTATTTGTATAACATTCACATTTTCACAGCGCTAGCTGAAACTGATCCCTATAAACCTAGTTTTTCACTCGGGCTGCTTGTACACAGAACCTGACATGTTTCCTCCACACCTGCAACCTCGCTCAATTCCCAGCATATTGCCTGGTAATATTCACACATTATACAATTAATAACTACGCAAAAGTAATGGTAGAATTTTTTTGATTTCCTAACAAATTTATGAAATGCGTGACAGCCTGAGCATGATATACGTGTGCAAAAACAATGTAACATTTTGATTTATTTCCTAAAACATTTACGAAATAAATTAGTCTGACATACGGATGATATATAGCAGTGCAAAAATGATGATAACATCTTTTTTCATTTCTCAAAACATTCAACGAAATGAATCGGTCTGACATCCTGCTAACATTCGATCCTCTAGTTAAACAATTTGTGGTGTGTTAGCACACCGTTGTTAAACGTTGCCTACCAGTGTTACAAAGGCAATTGCCAAAGGAAGAAAAAGTGCAATACCCCCCCCCCCCCCCCCCCCCCCCATTGACGGAATTTGCTAACTATCGTCAAATGGCTACCGTAATTTCATTTCTTGTACTTAAAGACAGGCGGGAGGGCAAAGTTTGGATGACTAAATGCCCTGAATTCAATTACTTTCGCATTTTCGATGCAAACAAATACTGAAACTTGACTTTGTATAAAAATATTGGTGTTTTAATTCAGTTAAAGGAAAGCCCAATCTTAAACTGCAGGTCAAAACAATCTACTCTTTAAAATATTGAAAGGAAACAAACTATTCTTTCAAAAATGACCTACGTGAAAGAATTATTACCACACAAACACAATTTCGAGTTCGTGCCACTAGTTCTTCGCTGTTACATGCAATTTCGCCATTCGCTAGTTAGACAGCTGCGCCTGTATTTCGGAAATGCATTGCACAAAAACAGGTGCTGTACCTTTCAATTTAGATGTGTTAGTTTGTCACGTTCGACCGCTCATGCGTGAGCACAGTGGTAAATTTGAAATTTGAATTTTTATCTTAAAACTTGCCGAGTTTTAGTACAACACACTGAATATCGTACAGTAGCACAGTTTTTTTGTAGCACAGTACATGAAATTTTCACTTTCGCAAACACGAGAAACACGCTCGTGGAATATTTGTGCCTTGAAAATTATGTTAGTTTGTGATATGATCAATAGCTGGGCTCACCTACCGTTAATTAAGATATTAATCTATTATTTAATTATCAGAAATGCTTTTGCAGTAATAATTGTGTTAAAATGTATCCTGTCTTCCTTTAAATTTTTCAAGTCACTCTGCTATTGTTGGGGGGATGTCTAGCTTTGTCTTCTGCACCAAGATATAAGAACTCTGTATGCTGTCTTTCTCTAGTTATGCTGATCTCTATAGTTTTCCATACAAACTGCTCTCTTCCCTGCTAAATTCAAATGTTTTTAATGTTCCTTCTAAACAGCAAACTACACTAATGCTCACAACACCCACCGCTGAACGGGCTATCTATCCATGGCCGGCACCACCCCCGGGCCGTTCCCGTTCTTCAGAAATAAGAAGTGTAAGTTTTGGAAAAAATGACCGAAAAATGGCCATTTTTGGAGGTTTTTCGCCCCCCCCCCTTCCTCCCGGTGGGCCCGATTCGAAAAATAAACCCCCAATGGCACGACACTAGATCGAGACCTTTCGTTTGATGTATAGATCGCCGCAAATGGTGCCGTCGTCCGAGCTGTAGCCTCGAATCTTATATATATACCAGCAGAATTATTACATGTGATTTTGATTTATTTCCATGCATGCACAAATCAGTTTCACCACCGACACTAATGCAGTTCCAATATGGGGATCTTTCTACTACCTGGCACAAAAACCCAGACATTTATATTTTGGTTAACAAGTTACATGCATCGACAAGTGAAATCTACTATGAATTTCCTTGAAAATAAGTAGTGACGATGTAACCAATCACAAAAATTGAACATTAATAGCTAAGATTGTATAAAAATAGCCTCTGGGATGTTTTATTAAAATTACTCTCATACACAGTTCTAGTAAAAAAGTGCAAGGTAAGTGCAGGTACGTTTGAGAACTTGAGTAAATTTATCACCCTAATTTGCTTTTCTATACAAATAACAAAAGCTTACAGCAAGTCTGCAGATAAACTGACATTTCAAACTACAAAACAAATTTAACATGGCAATAAATTGTAACTGTCACTTCTAAAATAACAATCTATAACAACATATGGGTCACCTGGTTTGGTTAACACATGAAGAAACTGGCAGATTTACAACTCTTTAATAAATAATGATTATTTAATTGATATGAACGTCTGTCTTATCATCTATTATTTGCAGCAAGTTAAGTCAGTATCATGTCAATATTAAAGGTAGCCAGCATCATTCTACCATGATATTTACATTAACTCTACTTACAGCTTTACAATAACGTAAATTAGCAGTGCTTACTGTTTTACAATCATCAGTGCCGTACGTTAGCTACGTTTACTGTTTCACAATCATCAGGTGATGTACGTTAGCTACGTTTACTGTTTCACAATCATCAGGTGATGTACATTAACCGTTGTTAAGATTTTACAATCATCAGTGCCATACGTTAACTGCGTTTACTGTTTCACAATCATCAGGTGATGTACATTAACCGTTGTTAAGATTTTACAATCATCAGTGCCGTACGTTAGCTACGTTTACTGTTTCACAATCATCAGGTGATGTACATTAACCGTTGTTAAGATTTTACAATCATCAGTGCCGTACGTTAGCTACGTTTACTGTTTCACAATCATCAGGTGATGTACATTAACCGTTGTTAAGATTTTACAATCATCAGTGCCGTACGTTAACTGCGTTTACTGTTTCACAATCTTCAGGTGATGTACATTAACCGTTGTTAAGATTTTACAATCATCAGTGCCGTACGTTAGCTACGTTTACTGTTTCACAATCATCAGGTGATGTACATTAACCGCTGTTAAGATTTTACAATCATCAGTGCCGTACGTTAACTGCGTTTACTGTTTCACAATCATGAGGTGATGTACATTAACCGTTGTTAAGATTTTACAATCATCAGTGCCGTACGTTAACTGCGTTTACTGTTTCACAATCATGAGGTGATGTACATTAACCGTTGTTAAGATTTTACAATCATCAGTGCCGTACGTTAACTGCGTTTACTGTTTCACAATCATGAGGTGATGTACATTAACCGTTGTTAAGATTTTACAATCATCAGTGCCACACGTTAACTGCGTTTACTGTTTCACAGTCATGATGTGATGTACATTAACCGTTGTTAAGATTTTACAATCATCAGTGCCGTACGTTAACTGCGTTTACTGTTTCACAGTCATGATGTGATGTACATTAACCGTTGTTAAGATTTTACAATCATCAGTGCCGTACGTTAACTGCGTTTACTGTTTCACAATCATCAGGTGATGTACATTAACCGCTGTTAAGATTTTACAATCATCAGTGCCGTACGTTAACTGCGTTTACTGTTTCACAATCATGAGGTGATGCACGTTATCAGAACATGCACGTTAAGTGCGATTACTGTTTCACCATCATCAGAACATGCACGATAAGAAATATAAAAGCTAAAATAGTATTATGCATTTTTAAGCAGATTCTTGCAGTCGCTGGTAATCGTACACGCTGCCCCGCAACTGGAAAGACCCGCCCTGCAACGTGGAATCACTTGGTGCTTCTGACTGGAAGCCTCCAGTTACGGATCCGAACCCTCCGCCTCCGGGCGTTGCCAATCGGAAAATATCCTAGAGACGAGACCATAATACAAAAATTGTAAGAAACTGGATTTAAACAACAGTTACTGAAATTATAATGGCTAAGTTTACATAAATGATACATACATTAGGTCCGACCTTTACAGCAGTTTTGCCTCCCAGGTTTATGACCCGTCCGTCCGAATACAGCAAGATATTGGCTCCTCTTTCTCCCGGTTCTCCGCCTGTTATACAAGTTTATTTAGAACATCAAATTTGTCTGTTAGCTTTAAAGATGTAACATTGATACTAAAATGTTGTGTTTTGTTTCTCTCGGAAGGCTCGTAGAGAAAACCAGAAAACACTTCGTCAAATTAAACTAGTTTATTAAGCGAGAATTCTACAACACAAAAGTATGAAGGAACACGAAATGTTTACACTAAACGTGAAAATCTGGAAAACGTTTGAGTGTATCTGAAAATGCAAGTATACAAGAGAATGTGTAAGTGGCGTCCGTGTGAATCAGCGTGTCTCCCCCTCAGCGGCCTGCTTCGCCTTATATAGCGTGCCCGAGAAGCTTCTAGAAGTTTTCTTCTAGAACATTCTACACGGTAAGACGATTATTCTAACGGAATATTCTACAGTGTTCTATGTAATTCTAATAGATGCCAGTGATCTCCACAACATAAAACACGACATGACATGATTCACGAGTCAAGAAACAGGAAACCAGCTAGACACAAAACTTATCACAAGTGGATATTAATGCTTGTTTTAATTTCTCCAATTAGCTAATATCCTACACTCATATCTCGCTTTGCTGGACAAAAGTGGGGAGAAATCGGTCCGAATTTGCCTATTGTCCGTATTTACTGATACTAAGCTAATACACTAGGCGCCGTGTATTAGACTCATGGTAATGTAGAATTAATCTCCTAATTGTCCCAAAAACATCTAGTACAGTGCTTTGGGCTGCTCCTATGCAAGAGTATATCAAAGCTGTCTGCAATTGACTCAAATAACTCCACACAATTGATTCTGTATTTTTATACATAGAGATCTACACGTGGTTACACTGAAGTAATGATGTAAACAAAGTAACGACCCGCCAGCTAGCGGTCAGCTCGCGAATTAACGGACTGTGTCCGTGTTATGCGGGACTTTTAACAGACCAGATTTTGTCGGAATTTTCCGATATCCGTAAAACTGACGTCCGGCAAACCGAGATATGACTGTAGTCTATTTTTCACTACTCATCACTTTTCAATCTCAGAAATAAAGGATCAGCAAAGTTCTGGAAGGAACGAGACGAATCATTACATCGGCTTCTTTGAAAAAGTTCTGAGACCATACTTGTTTAATTAATGACCAATTGAATCACAGCTGCAAATGACGACAACATCGAATATTAAAGTAAACGTTCTTTATTCCAAACTAAATGCTGTTTTTCATGGATCTATTTTAAAGTACTCCCTTCATTAGTCACTCACTTCTTAAAGTATAAAGTTAAATAAATCTTCCAAAGTTCATGATCTATGACTTTCACACATTCACTTCAGTAAACCAACTATCATTTGATTATTTCATATTACTTACAATGAGAAATAAACGAGACATAATTTTTCATTTTTAACAAAACCTGTTAATGGTACACTGGCCTCTGTTAAGTTGGTAATACTAGTAGATGCCGATACCAAACAGCATAATGTGGCGACATCTATTGACAAGATACTGTTTCCTGTTACATTAAGAAGTTTTATTGTTATAAATAGTGATATTCATCAAATAATTTACTTCAGAGAATTTTACGGCTAAAAAATTACTTGAGTAATTTTGGTCAAGTGTTATTGGTCAATAATAAGTCTTGGTCTGAAATGTCCAGCCTTTCACAAACAAAATAGAACCAAAAGTTGACCTTGCAGTGGTCAACATGAGAGAATAAATTCAGGCACACATTCCAATTTCATTTTCTTTGAATTTGAATTTGATCTGTTTGTCTAAATTCATAACGATTTGAATTCAACTTTGTCGACGGCACTTCTAAGTCAGATGAAATCAAACATTTCACCGGGTAAAGTAAAAACCAGCAAAATCTTGAAAAAAAACTGAACACATTAAATGCAGACGGTAAAATTCCAGCCAGTGTGAAGTATTTCTGTAACGAATTACACGTAAAAATTCCACTCTACTGTACAGTAACGATGCCCTACTTAGCGACATGTTTTGCTGAAACACATTAGCATCGTTTAGTCTCATTTATTACTTACCATACAAGCCATACGGACTAAAAACACGCCGCTCGGTCAGGACCGACAAGGTCAAATCTTTTCTAAACAGCAACTCTCTAATGACGCCGTCGCCGCCCTTATTAGCACCGTTTCCGCCCGAGCCATGATTCAAACGAAAGCACTGGACTATAACAGGATACCTGCAAAATTAATTAAAGGCTGTCTATACCAAAATATGTACCTGGCAAAGAAACAGATATTAATATGCTATTTACAAAAGCAAAAAAAAGGTACACTCGTATCTCGGTTTGTCGGACCTTGCTTTTACGGATGTCGGACAAAATCTCAACCGTTAAAAATTCCCGCATACTATGGACACAGTTCATTGTCTCATGAGCTGACCATTAGATGGCAGGCCATCACTTTGTTTACATCATTACATCGGCGTAATGCAACAGTGTTTAACGACACGTGTGCAGCTTGTGATCAGGAGCGATACGTACTAGACGTTTTTGAGACAATTAGGTGATTGATTCTACATTATCGTGAGTCTAATATATCAGGAGCGGCCCGTACTAGATGTTTTTGAGACAGTTAGGTGATTGATTTTACATTACCGTGAGTCTAATATGTCAGGAGCGGCCGTACTAGGTGTTTTTGAGACAATTAGGCGACTGATTCTACATTACCATGAGTCTAATATGTCAGGAGCGGCCCGTACTAGGTGTTTTTGAGACAATTAGGCGACTGATTCTACATTACCATGAGTCTAATATGTCAGGAGCGGCCCGTACTAGATGTTTTTGAGACAATTAGGCGACTGATTCTACATTATCGTGAGTCTAATATGTCAGGAGCGGCCCGTACTAGACGTTTTTGAGACAATTAGGCGACTGATTCTACATTACCGGGAGTCTAATATGTCAGGAGCGGCCCGTACTAGACGTTTTTGAGACAATTAGGCGACTGATTCTACATTATCGTGAGTCTAATATGTCAGAAGTGGCCCGTACTAGACGTTTTTGAGACAATTAGGTGATTGATTCTACATTATCGTGAGTCTAATATGTCAGGAGCGGCCCGTACTAGACGTTTTTGAGACAATTAGGTGATTGATTCTACATTATCGTGAGTCTAATATATCAGAAGTGGCCCATACTAGACGTTTTTGAGACAATTAGGTGATTGATTCTACATTATCGTGAGTCTAATATATCAGGTGGCCCGTACTAGACGTTTTTGAGACAATTAGGTGATTGATTCTACATTATCGTGAGTCTAATATAGCAGAAGTGGCCCGTACTAGATGTTTTTGAGACAATTAGGTAATTGATTCTACATTACCGTGAGTCTAATATGTCAGGAGCAGCCCGTACTAGACGTTGTTAAGACAATTAGGTGATTGATTCTACATTACTGCAAGTCTAATACACGGCACCTACTGTATTAGCTTAGTATCGGTAAACACGGACAATCGGTAAATTCGGACCGACGTCTCCCTGCTTTTGTCTGGCAACTGAGATATGAGTGTACGTACGTTTCTAATTTATGAAAAAGCGGATGGATCAGAGTTTACAGAATGTCTAATGAAACACAGAAGATGCATAACCCCCCATGAGACGCTAGATACAGCAAACTCCATTTCTGAACTCGTAGTTACACATGTCCAATTTGTACGATAGAATTTCTGTACAAAAACTTCATGCTTCAACAAATACAATATGTGACACTACATATACATTTCTTCAACACATATCATTGTACATAGAATCTAGTAACTATAGTAAATACAATTTTTTTATTATTATTATAATTTGAACACCACAACAAAAAGATTAGTAAAGATCCTGACACGTGGACTCATTTTTCAGCTGGTTTTCATTTTAATTTAACTCAAAGTAGAAATTAATTTCTGCATATGAGACAAGATCACGCACCCACCTTCGCTCTAAAATTTCTGGATCAGTAATCCGCGTGTTCGTCATGTGAGTATGAACTCCACCTCTCCCGTGCCACGTTGGACCCTAAAAACATAAAATCTCAAGGTCAAATGTGAAGGTCAAGCACAATTTCAAACTTGAAGGTCAAGCACAATTTCATATGTGAAGGTCAAGCGCAATTCAAACCATTGTGGCGTCAACCAATCGGCAGGCAAATTTGGTCTCCAGGATATGACAGACAAACCTCGTTTTAACACTCCGCCTTATAATATCCAAACTCGCTGAACAGCCAAATTTGTGGCAAAATAAAATGTCTGGATTTGCATAGACAAAGGCGTGTGTTAATACCAAATTATAGCACCAAACTTGCTGTAACGCCAACTTCTTTTGCAGTCACAAAGTAGGTGGTATAAACACGCTTCACTGTATAATCATTTATAATAATAATAATAATAATAATAATAACAATAATAATAATAATAATAATAATAATCTTTATTTAAAGTCGGTTTGTGGGTCAACAATTAACATTAGCTCAAAGAGCTATTATCGCTGACTGTAAATAACAACCTACAACTACATAACAGAGACTATTATCACCCCACTTTTACCCTAAATACCACGCGTCACGCAGGGCATCAGGCAGGTACCATTTTTAAAGTCTTTGGTATGACCCGGCCGCTGGTTCGAACTCACGACCTCCCAGACGGAAAGCAGACGCATTACCACTAGACTAAACCGTCTGGTCATAATATTAAATAGACCAACCTGAATGAAAAATGCACCTGTCCAAGCTACCAAGTCACCTTTAATATATCATGTTTTTTTTCAAACGCTTAATACTAGAGGTTGTATTAGTTTGACTTCCCTTTTCATTATCATTTGAAAGTCATTCAAATAAAAAGAGGTCTACTCAAAATAAAAAACGACCTTGACTTTCACCTGCCCTACTAAAGTTATCTTGTTTGACTCAATTCAAATGCGTCTAACATTATAAACTTCCTGGAAGTTTGTTCTGCAAAGTTCTTGGGAGAAATGAGTAAATTTTGAACTGGGCTCTCAGAACTAGCTTTGTTCTTACCTGTTTGAAAACCTCAGGTTAATTGAATATTCACAGAAATTGAAATTCTTAATACCAACAGCCGAGAAGTTGAAAGTAAAACCCGACCTTGAACTGCAGGTCAAAACAATCTACGCTATAAAATACTGAAAGCAAACGCACCATTTTTCCAGAATGACTTACGTGAAAGAATTATTACCACAGAATGGAAGTAAACTGTGCAGCTAATTCTTTGCTATTACATGCATTTCGCCATTCTCTAGCTAGATGGGCACCAGCGTTTGCATCTCAAAAACGCATTGCACAAAAACAGGTGCTGTACCCCTCAGTTCAGGTGTGTTCACTTGTGACATAGCACACACGTTCAAGAGCATATGCGCGAGCACAGCAGTAAATTTGAAATTTGAACTTTAAATTAAAAATTTCCAGAGTTTTTGTATGTCACACAGTAGCACTGTACTTTTTTGCTTTTCTAAACACGTGCAACACGCTCACGAAATGTTTGTGCTGCTGAAAATTATGTTCAGTTGTGAGGTCATTACTAGTACTCATTACTGATCCACCTCTATTGTAGTGTAAGTGGCATGGTCAATAGAATTCACTGTGTTCATTAAACCACCTTGTGATCAGCATTCTGCTAGAGTAATACAAGAAATCTTAGCATTTTTGCTGAAACAAGCAATTAAAATCGTAATGCGGTGCACACTTTCGTGTAGGATTTCTTGCTTCGGATGTTGTTCCAGATAGGTGAGATAACTTCAATTAGATAATAAATTGTACCGGAAATTCTGTTTAAGTTTGAGTTGATTTGAGTTATCAGGGATGAGAATGACAAATTGCAAAAAACTCTCACACAGGCCGAGGGTTATGGTGCAATTTTGTGAACATAGAGAGCCTCTAAGTGGACTTAAAATATCAGTTAGCTTGTATCATGCATAATTTAAAATACCCAACTATCAAGGATACATGATACTTAATTGTCTCAAAAATGCCTAAGTGCTGGCCGCTCCTGTGCAAAAGTATATAAAAACTGTCTGCAATTGACTCAAATAACTCCTCACAATTGATTCTATATTTTTATACATAGAGATGTACACGTCGTTACACTAATGTACGTGATGTAAACAAAGTGACAGCCTGCCAACTAGCGGTCAGCTTGTGAAATAATGCACTGGATCCGTAAACATTTTCTCAACGAATTCACGCGATTTACAAAAATGGCACTACTGGTCTTCCAAAAACTCGGAATTCCGTGTATCCGCGGAAAATTCTCATCCCTGAGTTATGCGATGTTTGAGAAAAATGAGAGGGTAAGTACGTTTTACAAGATCTGTTCGAGATACGCAAGAACTCGAGTTAATCATAGTTTAATGTAGTAGCATAACCACCATATTTGTTCACAAGACAGGTGGTAAATACGCAACAGAATGAGCTAAAATACTTACTGCACCCGAACCGCCCGATACGGTTTCACAATACGCTAGTTCCTTATCTCCGAATGTGATCACGTTCATACAACCCTGAAAATAGCGAAGCCAAGCTTTATTTAAGAGAATATAACGTTAATGGTTACTTACCGCGCCCGAACCTCCGGCTACTGTTTCATAATATCCGGCTTCTTCGTCTCCAAATGTAATGTTATTCATGCATCCCTGTAAAGAGTTAAGTGAAGCCATGTACGTGAAGCCAGACACAGTGAAGCCATGTGCGTGAAGCCATGTACATGAAGCCAGACACTGTGAAGCCATGTACGTGAAGCCAGACGTGCGGATTCACTGAAAACAGGCAGGCAACTTTTTCCATTTTATACCGATGTTTAAACGAGAGATGAGGGAATGCTTTGACTATTATCAAATTTTGAAATAAAACTTCTGAAAAAGGAAGGAAATGTAAAAATACGGGATCTGAATCAGCAAAAAATGAATCTAGCACTTTGTTGTTTGACCAACCCATGGAAACAATGTATGGGTTGATGTGCTTATAACTGTCTATAAGAATTGAATTAGGCCTATGATCATTATAGAACAGTAGTCCAGTGTTCGTGGCATTTCTAATTCAAAGGTGCACAGTTCAAATCCTGGTACTGCCTCGACTTTTTCACATTTTCTTTTCTCAGATGAATTAGATTTCAAAAAATAATTGTTGTACATTTATTCTTGTAATAGAAATCTTGAAATTATCATTAGGATTAATTAACACACACCTGAGAAGCTGCGCAGATCTTAAAAGCTTTGAATATCACGTCGACAATTCGCTGAGATGTGAGCACGTTTCCACCCACGACCGCTGCCGTCTCCGACGGATCCAATATGCATCCCCTCGGAATGAAAACTTGAACCGGAGTGAGGCATCCCTACGGAAAAGAATTACAGATTAAACAATTTTCTATGTAATTGCAAAAGTGAGGCTGCAATAGTTTCATCAAAAGATGAAAGGAAAGTGTAAACAGTGATATGAAACCGGATGCTTGACAGGCAATGAAAATTAAAATATGTCCAGTAAACCTTAGATCACATGTGTTTGTTTGTTTATCACAATGCATATGTGTTTGTTTACGTGTTTGTTTGTTTATCGCTATGCACATTATATGTTTGTTTATGTGTTTGTTTGTTTATCGCTATGCACATTATGTGCTTGTTTGTTTATCACTATGCACATTATGTGCTTGTTTGTTTATCACTATGCACATTATGTGTTTGTTTGTTTATCGCTATGCACATTATGTGTTTGTTTGTTTATCGCTATGCACATTATGTGTTTGTTTGTTTATCGCTATGCACATTGTGTTTGTTTGTTTATCGCTATGCATATTACGTGTTTGTTTGTTTATCGCTATGCACATTATGTGTTTGTTTGTTTATCGCTATGCACATTATGTGTTTGTTTGTTTATCGCTATGCACATTATGTGTTTGTTTGTTTATCGCTATGCACATTATGTGTTTGTTTGTTTATCGCTATGCACATTATGTGTTTGTTTGTTTATCGCTATGCACATTATGTGTTTGTTTGTTTATCGCTATGCACATTATGTGTTTGTTTGTTTATCGCTATGCACATTATGTGTTTGTTTGTTTATCGCTATGCACATTATGTGTTTGTTTGTTTATCGCTATGCACATTATGTGTTTGTTTGTTTATCGCTATGCACATTATGTGTTTGTTTGTTTATCGCTATGCACATTATGTGTTTGTTTGTTTATCGCTATGCACATTATGTGTTTGTTTGTTTATCGCTATGCACATTATGTGTTTGTTTGTTTATCGCTATGCAATTGTGTTTGTTTTTGACATTGTTTGTTTGTTTATCGCTATGCATTATGTGTTTGTTTGTTTATCGCTATGCACATTATGTTTGTTTGTTTGTTTATCGCTATGCACATTATGTGTTTGTTTGTTTATCGCTATGCACATTATGTGTTTGTTTGTTTATCGCTATGCACATTATGTGTTTGTTTGTTTATCGCTATGCACATTATGTGTTTGTTTGTTTATCGCTATGCACATTATGTGTTTGTTTGTTTATCGCTATGCACATTATGTGTTTGTTTGTTTATCGCTATGCACATTATGTGTTTGTTTGTTTATCACTATGCACATTATGTGTTTGTTTGTTTATCGCTATGCACATTATGTGTTTGTTTGTTTATCGTTATGCACATTATGTGTTTGTTTGTTTATTGTTATGCACATTATGTGTTTGTTTGTTTATCGCTATGCACATTATGTGTTTGTTTGTTTATCACTATGCACATTATGTGTTTGTTTGTTTATTGTTATGCACATTATGTGTTTGTTTACGTGTTTGTTTGTTTATCGCTATGCACACTGTGTTTGTTTATGTGTTTGTTTGTTTATCGCTATGCAAATTATGTGTTTGTTTGTTTATCGCTATGCACATTATGTGTTTGTTTTTTTATGATGAAATAAACATCAGTCGCCTAGATTACACAACTTGCTCAGAATTTATTTTAATCCAAACGTGTAATTCCGTCTGAACATAACTTATGCCAAACGAATAACAATAGCCAAAGGTCAAACGGTCAAACGAGGTCATATCATGCACTGATTTGTGTATATACATACTGTACATGGTAAAAAATTGAGCAAAACTTCTTTTTGTGTTGTTTCCAGAATCTGTTTCAGTTCATTTGCACAAGGATGTAAGTTTTAAAAACTTTATTAAAACTAGGTAAATACGTACGTGATTTGAGTAAACTTTTAATCGTAATACTATGCAGGTGCGTATCTTATCACTGCTTGTATGTGTGAAGCAAATTATACGAGTTCGACCACTTTCAGAATTTAATGAAAAAGTTTCTCTACTCCTGACGTAAACTAAAATTTTCACAAAAAAGAAATTAACTTCTTAGATACAAGTACCTGATTCAATGGAACATCGTGTCCCACCATACAGCGTAGACAGTATATGATAGCAGATAAAGTGATCGCTCTGGGCGCGTTGCAGTTACCGTAAACTTCATAACCCGTACCCGAGAAATCAAATAACGCTGTACCCTAGAAAAACAATATTAGGTTTAAAAATGCGCGGACGATAAGCGTTTCACAGTTTTGTTGTAGCTGCTGTAAGTCAAAGGTTAAGTGTACCACAGCAACGCGTCTTAACTACAACTGTCACGTGACATGTGAGTAAAGCAAAGCCACCTGTTGCATCAGTTCAGCAACTTAACTACAGCCGTCACGTGACACGTGAGTAAAGCAAAGCCGCCTGTTGCATCAGTTCAGCAACTTCAGTTGTTTTATGTGGACTTGATTTAATCATGCATTAATCTATGTGTACAGTATATAGACAATTTACGAATAAATAAAATTCTTTGTCAGCAATCGGTATAAAAACCAATCAATATACTAATGAACAAGTTTTTCAACTGTCCTGCAGCCTGCTGAGTCTCAAGCACAAAACTCCATCAACAGCACGGGGTGTTTGTGTTTTAATTATAACTAATTTTACTAATTTGTACCTCTTCCTGGTTTATCCTGATTGTCAATTCTATCTTTGTGCCATCATCCATGTAGTCTTCTGCGTGTAGACGAGTTGCGCCTGTACGCTCCTTGGTTGCCATGGCAATTTCTTTTAGCATCTCGCGCACAGCTAGCTCAGCATTGCTCTGCAAGTGTGGGCAAATAAGAAAAACTTGTTACATGTGAAGAAATTTATTGTACAAACCGACAATTAAAGCACAAGACAACACTTTACATAAATAAAGCTTTAATATTCCTCTTGAAATTTTACATCAGTTACATGCTATCTTATTGCATACAGAGCTTGACACTCACTTGTATTAGCAGTAACGCTGTATAAAAGTTGAAAATTTAAACTCCCGCGGTGACTGCTTTAACGGTAAGTTGTTTGAATAAAGTTTAGATAACATTGAAAAGTTGGAAAAAATAAACAGAGCATTCAAAGCACACACTTTGCATATTGTCAGTAAGATCAGTAACATGTTTTTTAGTGAATCAGTGGTGCACACTGGGATAGTGAAATGGTCACATTTCACCAGGTGGCATAAATATTTTAACTTATTAATAATTTTCTTTTCCAATTACCTGAATATTTCAAACAGGTAAGTAATGCTAAGTAATATAACTTTATTTGGAAAAGTTCTTTTGGATATATTTTAAAATTTGCATTTCTTTTCCTTTAAATTTTGGCACCAAACTTCAAAAGCAGGATAAAGGTATTAAGATTATAAATTCTGACGTCAAAGAAAAACTTAAAAATGAACAAGATTATCTTTACCTGTATGTGAGCCATGTAAGCTTGGACGACGTCCAGTCCATAACTGTCTATCAACTCTCCAATTAACCTGATACCCTAAAACAAACGTAATGCGTTATAAGTAGAGACTGAAGCTGAGTCAGTTACTACTACATCAGTTGACTCACACAGTAAATCAGCTAGCTCGGCTGAAGCTGAGTCAGTTGTTACTACATCAGCTAACACACAGTAAATCAGCTAGCTCGGCTGAAGTTGACCAACTTTTCAGCTGAATTGGCTTAAAGAAAAAATCAGCTAATTCAGCTGAAGCTACGATTTTTTCTTAACTAAATAAATGATAAGTTGTTAGTTAACTGATAATTATGGAGATAATTTTTTTTAAATAATTCACGTGGCTTATACACAGAGAAAAGCCGACGTATAAAATCAAAAAGATGCATTGGAGATCAATTTTTAATCATTATAAAAAAGTAATGGATAGTTTAAATCCAACTCTTGGCAAGGCTTATCTTGATTACCGACCAGTCAAAATCAAAACATCAAAATGATCCCATATGTGTGACTAATGTTGCCTATTTGTATATTTAATTTTGAATTGGCCAGCTTTCTCATTCAAAAATTTCTAAAGTTTAGGATCTCTGCCAGAACATGCACAATCTGACCACAAATCCGCAATACGTTTGCCATATTTCAACCAGTGATTTACAGTGTCATGTGATTATAGCAAGCGCGAAAATCTTTCCAGTCTGTAAAAATGTCAGCTGCCTCGATTCCCATCACAGAGCAACTGGCGCGACTAAAGCTGGGTTATCGGCTAGGTCGACTCCCCTCACCGACCAGCTGGCGCGACTAAAGCTGGGTTATCGGCTAGGTCGACTCCCCTCACCGAGCGGCTGGCGCGACTAAAGCTGGGTTATCGGCTAGGTCGACTCCCCTCACCGAGCGGCTGGCGCGACTAAAGCTGGGTTATCGGCTAGGTCGACTCCCATTACTGAGCGGCTGGCGCGACTAAAGCTGGGTTATCGGCTAGGTCGACTCCCATCCCTGAGCGGCTGGTGCGATGGCTCGATTAAAGCTGGGTTATCGGCTAGGTCGACTCCCATCCCTGAGCGGCTGGTGCGATTAAAACTTGGTTTCTCATTGGCTAAGACGGCTGTAGAAATAAACCGGCTGGAGCTCAGGTGAAACAGCGCAGCTCTGGACTCTAGTTATTACTCATTAAACAAACAGCATTTATAACCAGTTTTCAATGGTGATATACGACGATGCAAATTTCAAATCCATAAATACCTTTTGGTTAGCTGCAACTTGGGCTTTGAGGTCCGAAAGATTGTCTGGAAGATTCCGAGATCCACTACTGCCGGGGATTTTTCCCGGTTCATTAAATGCATCGATCAAAGCTGCAAAGAAAAATTTCCATCAATTTTGCTAAAAAAGTAAAAAACACAATTCAGCAACTAGAGTCATTCTTTTAAAAACAGTTTGCCTCTCTTATGACAAATATATTAGTTACTCTTACGCTCAAGAAGGATTCAATATCTAAGTGTTTCAAATTCAAATACAGCATACTTAACGAAGTTTCAGTTTTACAAAAAAAAACAGAAAGAAAATTCTCTAACTAGGATGTTCTGAAAGTTTTTTGTGGTTTAAATAAGAGGAAGCTGGATGAGTAGGTATCATTTCCGAAGAGTCTGGAACTTGAATACCCAGTATACTCGTTAGATGATTCCGTCCTTAGTTACCGCAGCGTTTGGTTGTCATACGTCAAATTTCGCACACTGTAGTGCAGGGGTGTGCAAATTATCTGACTAGCCGGGCCACATTAAACTTTCCCGCAATTCCTGTGGGCCACATGCAGTTTGGTCAAGGAGCCAAGTACAGTAGGACCTGATGACGATTTTTTTGCATCCGATTTTCGCACATCATTACTGCTGCACTACTACACTCAAGAAACTATTTTAGAAGTTACTAAAATTTATATTATAACTTATATTAAACCATATATTTCGTCATGTCCGACAGTGACATTAAGTGACAACGGTCTTGTAAGGGTTAATGCCATCCGATCTAGAGGAAAAACTACCCGCACTATCTTTGCGATACTGGCGCGGACTTCAGCTGGATCGCGTGGGCCGCACTTTCATTACGTTGACAAACCTCTTCGCGGGCCGCACAAGATCTCTAGGCGGGCAGCAGTTTGCACACCCCTGCTGTAGTATAAGGTTTCAGTTCTCACTGCATTCAGCGTTTTAGTTCAATAATTTTAAGTTTATTGAAAACTGGGAGTTAAAAAAGCTTCTTCCGGTCTTTAAATGGCTAAAACGGCTAACATACAGCACAACATCATGTTCTGCTGTGTAGCATTTGTTTACAAATTCAGCGTCGCAGAAACGACACGGTATCCAAGGAAGCCATCACTAGCACACGGTATCCAAGGAAGCCATCGCTAGCACACGGTATCCAAGGAAGTCATCGCTAGCACACGGTATCCAAGGAAGCCATCGCTAGCACACGGTATCCAAGGTAGCCATCGCTAGCACACGGTATCCAAGGAAGCCATCGCTAGCACAAGGTATCCAAGGAATCCATCGCTAGCACACGGTATCCAAGGAAGTCATCGCTAGCACACAGTATCCAAGGAAGCCATCGCTAGCACACGGTATCCAAGGAATCCATCACTAGCACACCGTATCCAAGGAAGTCATCGCTAGCACACAGTATCCAAGGAAGCCATCGCTAGCACACGGTATCCAAGGAAGCCATCGCTAGCACACCGTATCCAAGGAAGCCATCGCTAGCACACGGTATCCAAGGAAGTCATCGCTAGCACACCGTATCCAAGGAAGTCATCGCTAGCACACAGTATCCAAGGAAGCCATCGCTAGCACACGGTATCCAAGGAAGTCATCGCTAGCACACAGTATCCAAGGAAGCCATCGCTAGCACACGGTATCCAAGGAATCCATCGCTAGCACACCGTATCCAAGGAAGTCATCGCTAGCACACAGTATCCAAGGAAGCCATCGCTAGCACACGGTATCCAAGGAAGCCATCGCTAGCACACGGTATCCAACGAAGTTATCGCTAGCACACGGTATCCAAGGAAGCCATCGCTAGCACACAGTATCCAAGGAAGCCATCGCTAGCCCACGGTATCCAAGGAAGCCATCGCTAGCACACGGTATCTAAGGAAGCCATCGCTAGCACAATTGTTTAGCCTGCGTTTTCTGAACTATCAGCAACAAAACCGAACAAAATGTTTTTGAGTTGAAAAATGCAGCTTCGACACCAGATTTCGTTAGAATAGGTAAGAAGCCACAAAATTTAATAAAATTAGCGTCAAATTTTAAGTTACGGTTTGCTCTTTTAAGTAAAGAAATCTTATTTTTACATTAAATTTGACTTTAAGTAGTAATATTCCATTTCAAAATCAACGAAAGTATACAAAATAACTAAAATGAATTATTTAATAAATGAATGAATCACAATTATTAGATTGTTTAAACTTAAATTCACCGAAAAGAAAATGAGAAGTGGATTCGAACTAAAGACCTACGCGTCCATCACCAGAATCAGTTAGACCACACAGGCTCATCACAGAAACACAATTTCTGAACTTAGTTTCAAGATTACAATTAACAATTCACCTTCCTCCTGGAAAATTCCATTATCAACAATTTTGAAAGATTTAAACACGGCGCCTTCCTCAGAGAGGTACTTAGAATGAGGAGGCATGGAACCGGGCGTGATACCGCCTATGTCAGCGTGATGACCCCGGCTAGCAACGTAGAACACCGGTTTTACTTCATCTCTATAAAACACCTGAAAAAAGTTAATAGAAGCATGATGACACTTTGAAAATGATGACATTACTTTGTACCAAATAAAAATGTTGCTACTGAGTGTATAGAGCTCGTGTTCTAGTGCAAAAATTTGTATTGCCAGTGACAATTAATAACACCAACAGGAAACAAAAACTTACAGGAGTCATCCCAGTGACAATCAATAACATAAATTGAAAGTAAAAACTTACAGGAGTTATCCCAGCAACAATTAATAACACGAATAGGAAGCAAAAACTTACAGGAGTTATCCCAGTGACAATTAATAACATAAATTAAAAGTAAAAACTTACAGGAGTTATCCCAGCAACAATTGATAACACGAATAGGAAACAAAAACTTACAGGAGTCATCCCAGTGACAATCAATAACATAAATTGAAAGTAAAAACTTACAGGAGGTATCCCAGCAACAATTAATAACACGAATAGGAAACAAAAATTTACAGGAGTCATCCCAGTGACAATCAATAACATAAATTGAAAGTAAAAACTTATAGGAGGTATCCCAGCAACAATTAATAACACAAGTAGGAATCAAAAACTTACAGGAGTTATCCCAGTGACAATTAGTAAAAAAATGCAAAATGAAACTTACAGGACTCATCCTAGTGACAATTCATAACACGAATAGGAAACAAAAACTTACAGAAGTCATCCCAGTGACAATTAGTAACACAAATAGCAAACAAAAACCCAATTGACAATCAATAACGCAAGCAGAAAACAGAACTTCAGGAGTTATCCCAGTGGCAATCAATAACACAGAAAACAAAAATTACAGGAGTTATCACAGTCAAATCAGGTAGGTGGCTCCCTCCAGCGCAGGGATGATTGCTTAATATAACATCGCCTTTCCGCAAATTTTCACCTAGGAATTTCATCTGCAACAAAATGCATAATTGTATATATATATATATATACATCTACATCTATGTCATTGAACAATAGCAGTAAGTTTTAAAAATGGAATGGCTAAAGACTCATCTTCTTGTTAACCTACCAGCGTAACTCAGATTTCATTTTACGATAATTCTGCTGATACCAACAAAATTACAGAGGCTTTCATCATATCTAAAATATGCAACTTGAACAAAACAAATATGAAACAAGGCAACAGTAGTTTAGTAATTCTACCGACGCACTTACACGAACATAGGCCAGTATGTGATGAAATATTTACAACCTTACTTTCAAGGTCACCAAGGGGAAGGATGGAAAGACCCACAATGATTGCGAAAACTTGACAGCAACGGGAAAGGAATGTGGAAAAACCTCAAACTCACACGGATTCGAACCAAGGATGTTTTGATTCATTTCACCATTATTTAAGGACCGATATTTCATCAGTGGAAGTGGTATTTTCAATGCTCTTATTTCCTGCATATATTATTGAACAGGTGACTATACCTGGTACTGTACGGTCTCCTGCATGGCTCCCAGGTGAACGGGTATGTGTGGCGCATTAGCAACTAAACCACCGTCCGGTCCAAACATGGCGCACGAAAAATCCAGCCTCTCCTTAATGTTCGTAGATATGGACGTTCTCTGAAGAATCCTAAAATTTAACAAACAATCTACAATAAATTCTATTAAAAGATCGCAACGTTTGTCTAATGCACTTGTGTCCTGAAGCGCCGTAGTTATGAAATAAAAGAAATTGTTGTAAGTACGGCTACAGTAGCTGCAACGTTTGTCTAATGCACTAGTGTCCTGAAGCACCGTAATTATGAAATAAAAGAAATTGTTGTAAGTACGGCTACAGTAGCTGCAACGTTTGTCTAATGCACTTGTGTCCTGAAGCGCTGTAGTTATGCAATAAAAGAAACTGTTGTAAGTACGGCTACAGTAGCTGCAACGTTTGTCTAATGCACTTGTGTCCTGAAGTGCCGTAGTTATGAAATAAAAGAAATTGTTGTAAGTACGGCTACAGTAGCTGCAACGTTTGTCTAATGCACGGCTACAGTAGCTGCAACGTTTGTCTAATGCACTTGTGTCCTGAAGCGCCGTAATTATGAAATAAAAGAAATTGTTGTAAGTACGGCTACAGTAGCTGCAACGTTTGTCTAATGCACTTGTGTCCTGAAGTGCCGTAATTATGAAATAAAAGAAATTGTTGTAAGAACGGCTACAGTAGCTGCAACGTTTGTCTAATGCACTTGTGTCCTGAAGTGCCGTAATTATGAAATAAACGAAATTGTTGTAAGTATGGCTACAGTAGCTGCAACGTTTGCTTAATGCGCTTGTGTCTTGAAGCGCCGTAATTATGAAATAAAAGAAATTGTTGTAAGAACGGCTACAGTAGCTGCAACGTTTGTCTAATGCGCTTGTGTCTTGAAGCGCCGTAATTATGAAATAAAAGAAATTGTTGTAAGAACGGCTACAGTAGCTGCAACGTTTGTCAGTTATGCATAGACTTCAACAAATGATAATATGTTCAAAATATCTAAGTAGCATGTAAGTTCAAAATATGTATCAGTTTGATTCAAATATATATATATATAAAGGGTTAAAAAATGTACAGTAGCGCACATTAAAATAAGCACATCATTGATCAAGTTTACATCATTGATTGTTTAAAACATAATGTGATTATGATTACATGTTCAAAAATTCTACACAAGTGGTTTTTTTTGAGATGCAATTAAAATGTAACATTGGTCTCTTTGTCCAGATTATTACGCACACTCAACGTTCATGATAACATTTATATGCACAATATTCATTTTAACATTAATTCAAACATCCAGGAGAAGTCAGATTGTCACACTTAAACGGAATAGTCGACCCGATTGCAGCTGGCGCTTGGACAACTCCAAGCAAACCAATATTAGGTAGAATTACTCATATACTGTCACACTATATCTACATTACACAACCAAGCTACTAAGTTGAAACGCCTATATTATAACAGCAGGGTAAACGCTAGGCTTGTTTACTCTGCCAGTTTTATCTACAAAATATGGATCAATATCAATATGTAGTAAATTCGCATAGGTTGACTGCTGGCATGTTGAAAAGTGTAAATTAAAAGTTGACAGCGCATTAAATCATTGTGATAGTACAGTCACAAGACTGCTAGATATCGGCTTGTTTAAGTTCACGAAACGGTATTGCAACTATAATAACCATAACAAATTTATAGTATGAAATGGCTTATATGTTGGACCCACTTAATATAATGTCTACCATGTAAATGTGGTTGAAATAGCAAATCACCAAAGTAACAAAACTCTCAGAGCTGTGAGCTGCTAATACAGACCTATATGCGTAACATCGAATCAACGACATTGTAAATACCAACCAGTTCACTTTCCCTAAAACCTAGCGCTAGACTACAGCTTAACATAACAGACTATAAATTTCAGGCTTATCATGATTAAATGCTGATCTAGCTGTATTAACGTATAATGAACAATAAATTGCGAACTATGGAAATCCCAATATTGTCCTTTGCCGAGTTTAACGTTTTAACTGGAGGAGGCAAACATAAATGGTGTTTAAACAGCAACGGTGTTTAAAAATAAATTTGTTACCTGGTAAGACAGAAGAATTGTTAATTAGAGCACGGAATGAAAGTAATAAGCCTGAATAAGTTAAAAATTGGTCATAATGAAATACTATTTGTTGAAGGCAAAACATTAGACCTTATTATTCATCAGAAATTTACTTTCTCAAAACGCGTTGTTAATGTACATAAAAAGTTTGATCTGATGGCTGAAATTAAAATAAATTTTTTTTAGTAAATGCAGAGATATGATGGTTACTGCGACTGCAAATTTTTTTTTATAAAACGGCCATTTTGCGAATTACACTGTATGGTGTTATTGCATGGTTACGTAAAACAACTTTCCTTGTTTGACAATATACTTTATGATGCAATGGTAAACGAAAAAAGCACTCTTTTGTACATATGTTATTTATTTTCTGAATAAAGATTTATTATCACAAAAAAAATAAAATCAGTGCTTATTCAGATATATTTGACTCAACATGCAGGCCATACCATGACTACAGTTATTGTAACAAAGTAAAAGTATGTAATTTTTGTTTCAACACGAACATTATCAGCAGAGTTTTTTCATTATTATTTTACTGTACAATTAAAGTATAAATTACCAGATAAGTAGTTTATAATCTGAATCCACGTAGTAGTGCATAAAATAATTTTTTATTTCAGCATCCATGCAACTTATTATAAAAATACTGTACGTGTATATATTATTCTACAAAATCGTCTGGTATAGTGAAAAAGGCATTGGTAATGATGACGAAAATAAAAACTGTAATACTAAAACAGTAATAACAATATGTTAACTGACATACTAGAAAACGGTGTATTCTGGAATAAACTCAAGCTAATGGTTATTCTCGCCTTTCTAATATTACGCAAGAGTTGTGCTATATAATTATATAAAATTAAATAATATTTGTTCTCATAATTATGTACTAGGCAATGGATACACAACCCATTTTGTTTTTTAAATTCACACTCTCCACAACTTACAATCTACGCAAAATTCTACCTGCGGCAAATTAAATCATTCATGAATCCTACACAAATTACTATACATGGTTAATGAATTTTGAGAATTTTACTCCTTGTCATTTTAGCTCTTTGTGGATTAGTTGTTTAGGACGAAGTCGTTTAGGATAGTGTCGAGTTTGGGTTGCTATACCAAGCTTTTTAACAAGTTTAGAGGGCATTTGAAATTTGAAAGCTTCCAAATAAAACCTATTTAAAAGAATAGTAGGCAAATGTAAGTCTACAACTAGTTGCTGTAGTTTAGAGGCAGATGTATCATCAAAGCTAATTTTCTTTGCCAGTTCTCTAACACACAGTTGCTGCAAGTCACTAGTAGCATAACCATACAGTTTTCCAACTAGATTTTGGATATCCGCACAGATTCTAAACTCTGGAAAGTACTTTAATTGTTCCTTAAGTTCATTTTCAATGCTTGTATCGCCAAAGAAACCATTGTCTACTAGTGAAGATAAGTGATTATATTTCTCCTTGTATTTCTGATTTTGCCTCTTTGCCCGACGTCCTTGCCCGATGAGGAAGAACATGAGAGGAGAAAATTCAATCCCTAACCCCATCCTTCTGCTTTGATAAGTTGCTCTCATTCCTGTCTTTGCACCATAGTGGATCAATACTCTTGCTGTTGTAAAATCTCCGTGACACATGCTTAAATGCAGAGGACAACAATAGCTTACAACAGGAGGTGAACACCGTAAAGGTAAAATTACCTGGTGTTTTACATTGACGTCTGCACCCGCTTCACATAGTAACCGCAACAGCGTTGTCTCACATGGAGTTTTATCTACAAGAGCGTGAATAACAGTGTTACCTCTACAAGTTGCATTGACATCGGCCCCATAGCTGATGAAGAGCCGAATGAGCGTTTCTGTTTGTTCTTTATATATTTCTGCTTGGTGAATTTGTTGCCAGTCTAATCCAATAATGGGAATTGAATAATCAACATGATACATCTTCCAACTTAGATATAAGAAAAGCAGCCTCTGGAATGGAGTATCAGGGAGTCTGTCAAGTTGCAGGTTTGAGTTTGCTCCATGTTCAACTAAACTCTTTGCCAAAGGAAGATGAATTATCTCTTCATGACCACCTCCAAGAACCATGTGAAGTGGGGAGTAGTGGTCTGGTCCTTCGTTCAAGTATTCCTCATTTCTGTGAGCGCTAATTTCCTTCATTGCTTTATTATAATCACCATCTGCAATGGCTTTTGTAAGCTCTGTTTCACAGCAAGTTCTGTGTTCTAGCATTTAGACACGATTATACATGATGACACTGTCTTGCTAAGAGTAATATTATTTACTTATTCAACTATATGTTAGGAAATGTGTTCTGCTTGGTAACAGATCAAACTCTTGAAGACGTGTATTCACCCTAAGCTATCTGTGATAACATGTTGACGAAATGACTCTTTTATAACATAGCAAGGTGAAGAGTCAATGTATTTATGGCATGTTTTTCATCGTAATGTTTATCAAAGATAAGAGTTGGCCAGAATGAGAAAGGAACATTTATTTTATGACAAAGACAGGTAAGTCTTACGACAATGTACAGTAGTTTATTATAGGGTCAAAGCATTATTTGTTTTGTTGTACTAGACAACATTAATTCGTCATTTACGTTTACAAAAATAAAATTTATGTGGGCTAAACGTTCAGCATGAGCTGATCCAACATAAAACGTTCGCACATCTCTTTTCAATTAACGTTTAAAACAAACAATATGATACAATAGGGCTTTGTTGTTTGTTCTGTATTGTTTGATTGTTTCTAACATTGAAGAGAAGCTACAACAAAGCATAGAGAGGTTCCAGAGTAGACGCCTACAATAGAAATTGAACCAAAAATAGCCAAAACATGCCCGATTATTCAGTTTTGCCGAGCATGCCAATTGGATTTCGTGTCTAAAACCGAACTGCACATGCGCAGTCAGGGCTGTCTTGACAGCATTATAGATCCCCTTGGCAAAGCAGTGCGCTGTGACCTATAACTACGCAACCAGTCAATGTAAATGGTCAATAAAATTAAACATAATTTATTGTATCGGTACTTGCCACAAAATCAGTGTTTAAACACTAAAAAACATGCTGCACAACAAAGAATAATCAACTTAAACGTTTGAACAACATAACATCAGCCTTGAAAAACACAAATATTTCAACACAGACATTTAGTCACATATTGACATGCATAGATAGGTATGGGGCCCCTATAATAAGCAACTGCCCGTGTGCCTATGCATTAAGACGACCCTGTATACAATTTCTAACGACTGTTACATAAATTTGGAAAAATGTCTATCAATAGCTTGCTGATTGAAAGTTAGTGAATGAGAGAAAGAGAAATAACATGTTACAACGTTATAAATTATACAGGCGTAACTCTACATAAAGTCCAAAAATAAGAGGCCTATTTGATTTCAGGCGCCGGTATCAAGTTTACAGTCAGCAAGTGATATATGTAAACGTATTATAAATTAATTAATTGATAGCAAAGGCCCGAAAAAAATTGCGTATAAATACAGTTATAATCAAAAATGCGTGAACATTCTACCTAGTGTCCGTTTGTTTATCTAACGCAAAGCCAGCAGCAGCAGCTTTTACTGAATTAAAGTTATAAGACTATAGACAGAGTATAATGGATGACGTCATAACAATGGCTTTGCGTCAGCAGTTATCCAAGCGAAAATTGCCGAAAAGAGAACATCTACTTAACTCGTCAGTACTCCTTTTGTTGGACGTGTCCTAAAATATAGCCCACATCACCGTGTAGTCCTGTTCTTCCTCTTTCTAAAGAGTTATATATCTCCTCTCGAGAGTCCCACCAGGAGACGCTAGAACGTTTTTTCTGCATGCTGTTTGACCAAAATTTCGAAAAAATCGCGAGTTGGGTCCGGGAAAACGTCTCGCAAATTCTAAGCACGCCTATGACACCCACCGCTAGAACGGACTATCTATCGATGGCCAGCACCGCCCCCGGCCCATTCCAGTTCTTCAGAAATAAGAGGTATAAGTTTTGCAAAAAACCATTTTTGACCATTTTTGGAGGTTTTTCGCCCTCCCGTTCTTCCAGACGGGCCCGATTCGAAAAATACACCCCCCAATGGCACGACACTAGATTGAGACCTTTCGTTTGATGTATAGATCGCCGCAAATGGTGCCGTCATCGGAGCTGTAGCCTTGAATCTTATATATATATATATATACCTGTAGAATTAATATGTGACTAGCAAAGGCCCCGCAAAAGATTTTGCGTAAAAAACCACGTATAAGCAATAACACGCGAAGATCCTACACAGTCCTCATTTATAACACAAAGCCCGTAAAGTCCGTAACATCCTGCCTACTTACCTAACGCAAAGCCAGCAGCGTTTACTCCTGCCTACTGTATGTTGCAAAGCAGCTTTTTGCTGAATTAAAGTTATAGACACAATGGATGACGTCAGCACAATGGAATGCGTCTGCCTTTGCGTCAGCAATTTTCTAAGGCGAAAATTGTCGATAATAGAACATCTTATTAACTCGTTGATACCCCTCTCAGTGGACCTGCACTAAAGTATAACCTACATCATCGTGTAGCCCTGTCCTTCCTCTTTGTAAAGAGCCGTATATCTCCTTCCGAGAGTCCCACCGGGCGACGCTAGAACGTTTTTTCTGCAGGCTGTTTGGTCAAAATTTCGAAAAAATCGCGAGTTGGGTCCGGGAAAACGCCCGTTGCGGGGCGCCCTGGCCCTCTCGCGAATTCTAAATATGCCTACTACACCCACCGCTGAACCGGCTATCTATCCATACCCAGGACCACCCTCGGCCCATTCCCGTTCTCTACATCTCAGCCGTATAACTTTTGCAATTTTTTGCAAAAAACGGTCGAAAAAGGGGCATTTTTGGAGGTTTTTCGCCTCCCCCTCCTCCCGGTGGGCCCGATTCGAAAAATAAACCATCAATGGCACGACACTAGATCGAGACCTTTCGTTTGATATATAGATCGCCGCAAATGGTGCTCTCGTCGAAGCTGTAGCCTCGAATCTTATATATATATATATATACCAAGAATATTAATATAAGAGTATAGATAAACTTTCAAAACAAAATGCAACATTTCATAATTAAAGAACAATGCGGTCTGCAGTCAACTAAGAACTACGTAACCAACCTTCCCATCTGCTCTGCCGTACTCATAAATCTATGAGAAAAGATTGAAAGTTGTATATCATCTAGTTCCGTTCCAATCTGTTTCAGGTCACCGACACCAACTTGAATACGTATGTCGCCGTGTTCAGTAATGACCGCCTCACAAGTTGGTTCAACTAGAATTGTGCTACATGAAATAATAAAGGTGTAAATGCAAAAACGGTTGAAGATAAGAGAATCGCTAATTATTAATTCATGATTTTCCAATTTATATTATGTATTAAAATTCACACAAAAATGGAGAAGAGAAATAGACGACTACACATGAAGTTAAACAACTATATACCTGATTAGCAAATGGTTGGAAGCATACAGGAAAAAGTGAGTGGTTTCAAGTGCTATAATGCAGTCTAAATATTTTAGCTCATACAGTGATAAGTTAAGCAGAATGGAATGGATCGAAGTACCAGTCCTGCCGACCTTGAGTAAGTAAAGCTTGCCAGCACTGCGTTCTCACTTCCGCTGCTAAACTCGACAAAGAAAAATCTAACGAATTCAAACCATACCTGTTTTTGTCAATAATGATTGCTGGTCCCAGAATTTTGTGGCCACCCTGTAGCTGCTCTAGTAAATAAACTTTTGTCTCCAAATAGCCATCTTCAAAGTAACACTGCACAATCTGTTAATACAAGAACATACAGTCACCCAATAACAATGCACAATCTGTTAATATAAGAGCATACAGTCACACAATAACACTGAACAATCTGTCAATACAAGAACACACAGTCACACAATAACACTGCACAATCTGTTAATACAAGAGCACACATTCACACAATAACACAGCACAATCTGTCAATACAAGAGCAGACAGTCACACAATAACACTGCACAATCTGTCAATACAAGAGCACACAGTCACACAATAACACTGAACAATCTGTCAATACAAGAGCACACAGTCACACAATAACACTGCACAATCTGTCAATACAAGAGCACACAGTCACACAATAACACTGCACAATCTATCAATACAAGAGCACACAGTCACACAATAACACTGCACAATCTGTCAATACAAGAGCACACTGTCACACAATAACACTGCACAATCTGTCAATACAAGAGCACACAGTCACACAATAACACTGCACAATCTATCAATACAAGAGCACACAGTCACACAATAACACTGCACAATCTGTCAATACAAGAGCACACTGTCACACAATAACACAGCACAAACTGTCAATACAAGAGCACACAGTCACACAATAACACTGCACAATCTGTTAATACAAGAGCACATTGTCACACAAATTACAAATGCATTTTAATTTTACAAATTCACGGATGAGAATAACAAATTGCAAAAAACTCTGAAACAGGCCGGGGGTTTGGGGGCCGTGTAGCCCCTATGGGTGTTCAAGGGGGCGAAGCCCCCTTGGAGCCAGCAACAAATTGCAATTTTGTGACCACAGAAAGCCTCTAAGTGGACTTAAAATATCAATTACCTTGTTTCATGCATGATTTAAAATACCCAACTATCAAGGATACATGATACCTAATTGTCTCAAAAACGCCTAAGTACTGGCCACTCCTATGCAAAAGTATATAAAAACTGTCTGCAATTGACTCAAATAACTCCGCACAATTGATTCTATATTTTATACATAGAGATATACACGCGGTTACACTGATGTACGTGATGTAAACAAAGTGACGGCCTGCCACCTAGCGGTCAGCTTGTGAAATAATGTACTGGATACGTAAAAATTTTCCCAACGAATTTACGCGATTTACAATAATGGCACTACTGGTCTTCCAAAAACCGCGGAAAATTCTCATCCCTGCAAATTTATCCAAACTTTAATTAGTGCAGTATTTTAATTCGCTAAGCAGAAAATATTCACACCAAAAAAAACTTACATTGTCATGAACTTGAGCAGCTGTAGCTTCTGGTATCGTGTAGTCGACTGGTATGCCGGTTTTTCCTATCCCACGAACTCTGATATCATCGACTATGACGGGTCTGTCGGCCAGCGTGAAGCCAAATTCAGTTTTATACCTGCACAAAAGCGTGGTAGGTCTTCAATGATTTAATTAGCAACGTAATTAGAGGCTGAAGAAACTGAACACCAGATTAGGAAGACAAAACTGTGATGGTCGGTTCATGCATTTTATGTATGCAAAAGTAAATTCAATGGCATCATCAAACTACTGACAGACTAGTTTCTAAAAAATACTTTTAAAAAACGATAAAGATTAACCCTTTCATACCCGTTGTATCCCGTGGGATACGAGAATATTTTCTGCCTTTAAAATTAATAAAATTTTAAAACTGACAGTTATTTGATCTGTTAATAGTTATTTTGATTTAAGCCAATAACAATAGACTAAAAATGGTGATATAATGGCAAACTAGAAAACCTACATAGCATAAAAAACTGCGAAAGGTACAGTACTTTAGAGACGACTTTGTACAGATCAGCATAGCATGCATACTAAATGTCTTAAATACTTTGAAAAATTATCAGCAGTTGCAAAATGAAGCACATTTTATGCTTCCATTGAATCCCAATGTATCCCGTGGGATACGGGCACAGGTAGAAAAAAATAATTATTATGTGTAAACAAGATAGACATACTGAACAAAAGTACCAAGCCAAAAATTTCCTTATTAAAAAAATAATTTGGGACTGAAATAGTTGAATGTTTGCTGTCAGCTTTCGACTCCAAAACTAACCCTAGCATATATCGAGCATTTTTTTGAACCCCAGGCATTTATGAACCCCTTGCATAGTCCAATCTACCCCCAGGAGACAAAATCGAGGCCTCTGCCCTACATCAAGAGATTTCATATTCAAAAACACACAAACTTCATTGTCTATTTCATTGTTTACACTGGCGTACCTTTCACTGAAAGCCGTCAGGAAATCTCCGTGTTTGCAGGAAGAAGCCGTTGCCGGGTAACCGGATGCTGAACACATCAAAGCGCAATCCGTTCGTTCGTATCTCAGGTGCAAAAAAGGTACCGTCTCAATGTTTTTCCTGTTGGCAAAAGTTAGCAGTCGACTAGTAATGCATTGTGAGATTTGTGCCGCACTTCCATTTTAACCCCCCCCCCCCCCCAAAAATACTGTTTCCGTGTTACATTCGTGTTTAGGGGAAAATGGAACGGCGCATTCATTTTAAGATCGCAAATCACACAACATGGACTGACTTCTTCACTAACTCCTTCAGGACCGCACCATTCAAAGTAGGTCTTATAAAACCTATGACTTTTCTGCTACTATATGAGTACAGACATAACTAAATGAATATAAATTTGGTACTGTTCTAGTCAGGAGAATCTTGGCTATCCAATCATGCTATTTGTTTAAACGTTTGTAAGTGATTTAACTGGATAAAATTAAGAAAAACACGCCCTTTTCAGGCACTCGAACTTAGCCTATTGAGTAGCTTAGTCTGGTGTACACTTGCGTAATTGTTGCCTGCTTGCTACAGTACAAGAGAACCATTTGCTGTACAGAGTTACAGGAAAACTAATCGATCAGCCAAGGAAAAATTAAAGTTGTTCTTTAAAATTGTTCTTTAAAAATAGAGTAGATTTGAGTCGAAAGTTTATCAGAGTGTTGAGTCTGGATAATTGAAATTTTCTGCATTAGCCGATTTCACACAAGTGATACTGTACATTGTTACAGTAAAAAGCACGGCAGTTACTGAAAGCTTTTTTACAATTTTTTGGTCAAAAATCCATTTTTAGTGTGTCTAACGTAATCAAATGCATTTCATATATAATTTTGTGTGAAAATCCATTGTTTGAGGAGTAGAAAGCTACAAAAATTATCAAATATAACATAATCTCTGCTTAGTGAGAACAGTTTTTCATGAACCCGTGCAGAATGCAGCAAATGCTCACGGTTCTGAAGGAGTTAATAAAATAGTTCTGCCAGAGTAACAAATAATACACATAAAATAAACATTTTTTGCAAAAAGAAAACAATTTATAATGTGGACGTTAGTAGCTATTTAAAACTGGTCACCATTACAAAAAAAAAACATTGATAGCTACACATAGCTACACTTAGCTACACATAGCTACACATAGCTACACTTAGCTACACTTAGCTACACTTAGCTACACATAGCTACACTTAGCTACACATAGCTACACTTAGCTACACATAGCTACACTTAGCTACACATAGCTACACATAGCTACACTTAGCTACACTTAGCTACACATAGCTACAAATAGCTACACTTAGCTACACATAGCTACACATAGCTACACTTAGCTACACTTAGCTACACTTACTTTTCGAAACCTTGACTTTCCAACTCTTTCACACAACTCTTCGTCGCCTCTTCTATTCTCTTATCAAGATGCTCCAAATTGGCTAAAAAATAACCAAATTTCGGTTTATTATGAAGTGGAAGCGCAAAAGCAAAAACAGAAAAACTTCCATCTCAAATTCTGTTTTGAAAACGATGTAGGGAATTTCGCCAAGTATCTCGTTGGTCACTCACCTGTGCAGATCTGTTTCTACCTGGGCAAGCGAGTTAGTTGGTAGAAACGTTAACAGGCTTCTTTAAAAGTAGTTTTTCACAGTACGATAATGGCATAATTTGTCAGATTTATTGGTAAATACTAGATTTGCTTTATGGAGACATACGATGTAAGTAAATACATCATTTTGTATTATTTTGAATCATTATGAACTTTTCACTTTGAACATTTTAGTTTAATGAATGACAATGATAGAACGTTGTATAAATTAGTAAATTACCAAATTAGGTTTATTTACCGCGTGATTTTGTGTTTAGTAAAGTCTAGAACTACAGAATTAATTATGCAAAAATAGGCAAATCATTACAGATTATAAACAAGTTTATTGGACTGATTGAGCGCAGTTAATTTGATATTTCAACTTAATATAAAGTTGATTAATTTAACAATCGAACGTAATTATGCAACCTTCAGTTAAATGCAAATTTGTAAAATGGCCTTTTTTATTTTTTAATAGAAATGACGTAAAAAACACTACGATATTGAGTTGGAATATGGCAGTCATTGATTGTAGTACCAACAATTTATGAAATTCGCGTAGAATCAAGGCTACCTCTTTCATAAGTGCAGGCACAAGGTTCTTGGACTTCGTGAACAACATCCGCTAATGCCATGCCATACGCAGAGAGAATTCCGCAAAACCTATAAACAGTTTTCAGAATGCATCAATTCCGCAGTCGTTGAACAAAGTTCAAAATCTGAACAGCTATTCTGCTGGCATCATTACTGGGTTTGTACTTTAAATATCACGAAACTCATTCAAGTTTCAATATCTCAAAACTCTATCTAAGTTAAACAATACTGGCTCTTGGATGTGGATGGCTGTTGTACTACTTGTTATTTCGTATTCAACAATAGAGCAGGCATCAAAGGTGACAAGTATTAGGTATGAAAAACTCTGTGAAAATAAAAACTCTCTTTCCTCTATACACGTCAACTTTAGTACAAAATTAAGGCTGTGTAAGAAATGCACTCTTCCTTCTTTAATTTTCCCCTTTGCTTTGCTTTTCTTTGCTTCCCTTCCTCATTCTTTCTCTCCTGCTTCTCCCATCTTTTAAATGAAAACATTTAAATCTCTCTACTTAAATCACAAAGTTATTGCAAGTCAAACAAGTAAAACAATCTTAAGGTGCACAATGTGCGGACATAACATACACAACGTGCGGACATAACATACACAACGTGCGGACATAACATACACAACGTGCGGACAAAACATACACAACGTGCGGACGCAACATACACAACATGCAGACACAACATACACAACATGCAGACACAACATACACAACGTGCGGACACAACATACAGACACAACATGCAGGCACAACATGCAGACACAACATGCACAATGTGCAGACACAACATACACAACGTGCGGACACAACATACACAACATGCAGACACAACATACACAACGTGCAGACACAACATACACAACATGCAGACACAACATACACAACATGCAGACATTATGGTTTATCGTGTTATTTGGTTTATTTATTGTTATTATTATTTATTTATTTATCGCTTGCTTCATCGTGTCCATACGCGTACACTCATTGCATCTTGTTTAATGAGCAGTAAATGGTTCGCTTCAACCTACTGTACCTGTGTATGAAAACTGTCTTCATGCCAAGAGACCGCGCTATAGAACATGCAGTAAATGGTTCGCTTCAACCTACTGTACCTGTGTATGAAAACTGTCTTCATGCCAAGAGACCGAGCTATAGAACATGCAGTAAATGGTTCGCTTCAACCTACTGTACCTGTGTATGAAAACTGTCTTCATGCCAAGAGACCGAGCTATAGAACATGCAGTAAATGGTTCGCTTCAACCTACTGTACCTGTGTATGAAAACTGTCTTCATGCCAAGAGACCGAGCTATAGAACATGCAGTAAATGGTTCGCTTCAACCTACTGTACCTGTGTATGAAAACTGTCTTCATGCCAAGAGACCGAGCTATAGAACATGCAGTAAATGGTTCGCTTCAACCTACTGTACCTGTGTATAAAAACTGTCTTCATGCCAAGAGACCGCGCTATAGAACATGCAGTAAATGGTTCGCTTCAATCTACTGTACCTGTGTATGAAAACTGTCTTCAGGCCAAGAGACCGAGCTATAGAACATGCAGTAAATGGTTCGCTTCAATCTACTGTACCTGTGTATGAAAACTGTCTTCATGCCAAGAGACCGCGCTATAGAACATGCAGTAAATGGTTCGCTTCAACCTACTGTACCTGTGTATGAAAACTGTCTTCATGCCAAGAGACCGCGCTATAGAACATGCAGTAAATGGTTCGCTTCAACCTACTGTACCTGTATATGAAAACTGTCTTCATGCCAAGAGACAGTGCTATAGAACATGCAGTAAATGGTTCGCTTCAACCTACTGTACCTGTGTATGAAAACTGTCTTCATGCCAAGAGACCGCGCTATAGAACATGCAGTAAATGGTTCGCTTCAACCTACTGTACCTGTGTATGAAAACTGTCTCCATGCCAAGAGACCGCGCTATAGAACATGCAGTAAATGGTTCGCTTCAATCTACTGTACCTGTGTATGAAAACTGTCTTCATGCCAAGAGACCGCGCTATAGAACATGCAGTAAATGGTTCGCTTCAACCTACTGTACCTGTGTATGAAAACTGTCTTCATGCCAAGAGACCGCGCTATAGAACATGCAGTAAATGGTTCGCTTCAACCTACTGTACCTGTGTATGAAAACTGTCTTCATGCCAAGAGACCGCGCTATAGAACATGCATGTTGGCCTGCCGCTCCTCCGAAACATGCGAGAACGTGTCTTGATGTATCATGTCCCTTCGCCTGTAAAACAAAAATGAAACTCTTACTACAACTAAGTCATTTAGAAGCTTGTAATGGCCGCTTGACATAGGAACATGTTAGGCAAGCTGGAGAGATTAACATAAATTAAAACTAGCGAAACAATTTAACGGATTGATGTCCACCAGGTTTAAGTATACACTCATATCTCGCTTTGCCACACCTCACTTTTACGGAAATCGGAAAATTCCGACAAAATGCGGTCCGTTAAAAGTCACGCATACGGACACGGTCCTTTATTTCGCGAGCTGACCGCTAGTTGGCAGGCAGTCACTTTGTTTAGATCACGTACATCAGTGTAACCACGTGTATATCTCTATATATAAAAATGTAGGGTCAATTACACGGAGTTATTTGAGTCAATTGTTATATATACAACTTTTATATACTTTTGCATAGGAGCGACTCGTACTAGACGTTTTGAAACAATTAGACAATTGATCCTACATTACAGTGAGTTTAGTACACGGCACCTAGTGTATTAGCTAAGTATTGGTAAATATGTACGATTTGCAAATTCAGACTGGCGTATCACTGCTTTTGTCCGCCAAACTGAGATATGAGTATATCTTAAACCCATTATCCGGATTATTTTAGGGAGGACATTTCGACTCTTAAACCACTGAAGCAGTCATTATTTATCTGTATGAAGCAGCAAAAACAGCGATTAGTTCATCTATAATGGGTCAAGTGACCGTAAGTTACATTTTACCGAGTGTTTGCATTTACAGTCAAATGCTATGCCTTTCGCCATTTTGCCGTTTTGAACAATGATATCAAGTGTCTACATATTTTTCATGAGACAAACACCTGAACGTTCATTGAAAAAACAACGAGTGATGTTGTTTATTTTACATCAACTGTGAGCTTTAACTTGTGACGAATTCAAAAATGCACTGTAAGCAAGGCAACCTGAGTTAGAGCTCTGATTGGTCGACACATTGTCTCATTTGCCACCTGCAAAAACCCCATGGCTACGTCCTCCATGGTCTTCGGCACGTAAGCACTGCCTAGCTGATTCTGTCCAAATTCATTCACCTATAAAACATCAATTAAATCATTTTACATACACAGCTTACTGCATGACAGCTGCAACAATAGTGTGAGAGACAACAAAGAATGGCACGAGAGGCAACAATGGTGTGAGAGACAACAATGGCATGAGTGACAACAATGGTATGACAGACAACAATAGTGTGAGAAACAACAATCTGTGAGAAACAACAATGGTGTGAGAGACAATAATTAATGGCATGAGAGGCAACAATGGTGTGAGAGACAACAATGATATGAGAGACAACAATGGCATGACAGACAACAATGGTGTGAGAGACAACAATCTGTTACAGACAACAATGGTGTGAGAGGCAACAATGGCATGACAGACAACAATGGTGTGAGAGACAACAATCTGTTACAGACAACAATGGTGTGAGAGGCAACAGTGGCATGAGTGACAACAATGGCATGAGAGACAACATTGGTATGACAGACAACAATAGTGTGAGAAACAACAATGGTGTGAGAGACAACAATTAATGGCATGAGCGGCAACAATGGTGTGAGAGACAACAATTAATGGCATGAGAGGCAACAATGGTGTGAGAGACAACAATGGTGTGAGAGACAACAATGATATGAGAGACAACAATGGCATGACAGACAACAATGGTGTGAGAGACAACAATCTGTTACAGACAACAATGGTGTGAGAGGCAACAGTGGCATGAGTGACAACAATGGCATGAAAGACAACAATGACATGAGAGACAACATTGGTATGACAGACAACAATAGTGTGAGAAACAACAATCTGTGAGAAACAACAATGGTGTGAGAGACAACAATTAATGGCATGAGAGACAACAATGGTATAAAAGATAACAATAGTGTGATAAACAACAATGCCTTGCAATATGTTTGCCTAACAAGTTACACAGTTGTAAATACTGAACAGCTGGAAACTGCATCTACCTGTTGTGTTAACGCTTGAAATGAAGCCACGGTTGTCTCCTTATCCAAAGGTTGATCTTCCGTTTTGCCAAAAATTTTTGGAAAATAGCTGAAAAAAGATGCATTGAGATTAAAGCTCACTGTAAAATTTCCATTTTAGACTCTCAGTTTAGAAATACAGCTAATTTCCACTTCAATGTTTTCTCGCATAAACACGAAAGAAATTTTAGGAAAATGCGATTCTCTTATGAGATATTGAGTGACTCAGATGATAAAGTAGTACTCACTCGGGTAGCAACCTGCCCAAACAGAGGTTTGCATCCGTAACGCACAAAGGACCGCCTACAAAAACACAATTAGTTTAATCTACTTAGTAGTCACAAACAATGTTAAGCATACGAACTGTAGCAGTTTGCCGCTCATCGTGTGCTGGCTAATAATGCGGTGAAACGTTTGACGGAGACCATGTAAGGCAAGAGAGGAATTTATGCAGCCAGCACTCAAAGTAAAGTTTAAGACATTAACATTTATTTCTGCTATCGAAACAGTTTCGTTTCAGTATGATACTTCAGTACTCATAACGACAATCTTGTAAACGCATGTTTTAGCCAGGGATGAGAATGACAAATTTCAAAAAACTCTGAAATTGGCCGCGGGACAGCAACAAATTGCAACTTGGTGACCATAGAGAGCCTCTAAGTGGACTTAAAATATCAGTTACCTTGTTTCATGCATAATTTAAAAAACCCAACTATCAAGGATACATGATACCTAATTGTCTCAAAAACGCCTAAGTACTGGCCGCTTCTATGCAAAAGTATATAAAAACTGTCTGCAATTGACTCAAATAACTCCGCACAATTGATTCTATATTTTTATACATAGAGATATACACGTGGTTACAATTGATGTACGTGATGTAAACAAAGTGACGGCCTGCCAACTAGCGGTCAGCTTGTGCAATAATGCACTAGGTCCGTAAAAATTTTCTCAAAGAATTTAAGCGATTTACAAAAATGGCACTACTGGTCTTCCAAAAACTCGGAATTCCGCGGAAAATTCTCATCTCTGGTTTTAGCACCTGCCAGCACGCTGGCCATTGTTCACTAAAACGCAAAAACCGGACAACACAACAATGCCCGCCGATCATTAACAGACTTAATGCATGTCATCTGAAGCACAGTTCACATGAGAAATGTTACGATACCTTTTCGGTAACAAGTTGGTCCTGGATGAGCCCCCGCCGATTCTGGACCCACGACGAACAATCCCGCACGATAGAACAGTCGACTACCACCACCAGCAGCGACGGTGTTAATATCTAACTACAATTAAAATTCATAATGTAACAACGTAAAAATTGGAAAGTTACCGTTTATTTATCACATTTTGAACCAATGTTCAATTACGAAGCAACGGTGCACCAACCAGTTCAGCATATCTAAGCGTAAGTTTATCGCATTACCATAACTTGCATATAATTACATTAATTTTTGTAATTAATTTATGGCTGAAACATATGACTGCAACTACACACCTGCATTGTTTTCTTAACTCGCCCCTAGATGGCAGACAAAAAATTGCTCGGTCGCCATAGCAACGCCCTTTCCGGCAGTGTGGTGTTAGAAGCTACAGCGGGACAATGAACTAGCAGGTGCGTGTCACAATCACCATAGCAACCCAGCTATTGTCCCGGCTTTTTACAATTTTTTTACAAACATTATTAGCGCACGAAAAGTTCATGTCCAGCATTTGCATAAATAACATGTTCTGGTTGAATATTTCATTAGCAGTTAGAAGATGTTGGCTGTTTTTATTTAAGTAGACAAATAATTTAACTACTTGAGAAAGTTCTGCCGGTATCCCATGACAAAACGCTCCATATACTCAACAGAACAGCATAAAACACTTAATAAATTAACAGAAAATGCACAAAACCCAAAAATGATCTTGACACAAAAGTGTGATGATTACAAAGCTTAAGAAACCCAGTTAATCGATCCGTTGGCTGTTTTTACAGCAGATACTCAGTGTAACAAATATTGATGTAATTTACGAATGTTGTGTAAAAACTGAAATTTCTCAATGGTCAACAAACTGATCAGGCAAAACAATGAAACTTGTAATTGCACCATTTGCAGCCGCACACAAATCATGTAGACAACAATGGCGAGAGAGACAACAATGGTGTGAGAGGCAACAATGGCGTGAGAGGCAACAATGGTGTGAGAGGCAACGATGGCATGAGAGACAACAATAGTATGACAGACAACAATGGTGTGACAGACAACAATGGCACGAGAAACAACAGTTGCGCAACAGACAACAATTGTGCGAGAGACAACAATGGCGTGAGACAACAATGGCACGAGAACCAACAGTTGCGCAACAGAAAACAATTGTGCGAGAGAAAACAATGGCGCAATTTCAAAATTACAAATTATCGATAGTATGAGCCCACAAAAAATAAACAAATTAGTCAGTAATTAGTGAAATATAAACAACCTAAAATTTGGAAACATCGAATTCGTTGATGAACTATTAGACTTGAATTAGGAACTGCCTTGATCACAAGGTGCTGTGCAACCTAAAATGCTAATTTGTAATCCAAGATCCCTGGTTCAATTCCAAGTTTATAAATAATAGTCATGGCTACAATCCACGATTAATTGATTATCTCTGAAATTAAGGTTTTTAGTTAACACTTTTTAGCAGGCCAATTCTTAACATGTATTCTAATGACTTTGACTTCTAAACTCATGTACATCTTGACTAGCAGACTGACTTAGCAGATTTAATAACATGCAGTTTATATATGCTAAACCTTGTCGATACTAATGTGATTGAATAACTTTATGTTGCTGACATTTCTGACTTAATTCATTATCTACTTCTGAAGCGCATTCATGCACTCGACCATATATGGGCATGTATGACAACAACGTTCTTAACTCTAACAGGTAAGTCTTCACCTTCTCCAAACAGGCCCTAAGATATTAAACAAGCATGCGAGAAGTGAACTTCTACATAAGTGAAACCAGGAACAACTACTCAAGAGGCACATGAAGATGGGGGCGACAAGGGGCAATCACCCCCGGGTGAGAGGGTGTAAAATTCTTCAGGTAGAGTTCAATGACTCTTAATTATTAATTACTAATCTGACATTAACAAAACAATTAACAAAACTTTTCAAATGACAGCAAAATTGCTTAGTCAGAGATCGTCGTACCTTAACTTAATTACCACATACAGCCTAGCAAAAAGACTAATGTTGTTACTTAATGGTGTCTGTAGAGTGTCGCGTCGTTTAGCAGATGGATAATTTAGGAAGAAACAGTGACGTTTCTCTAAATGCAGATTGTATTATTATGAAAACCTGTAGTGTTCTGTATCTTTCATAATCTTTGCATGTTTTAATGCTGGAGCTGAATGTTTAATGACTGTCGTGTTATGAGCAACTAATGCCTAGAAAAGAGTTACTCTGCTGCAATACCACAAATCAAACTCAGGGAGATTGTTAAAAAAATCATTTATCTTTATCCCATCATGTCCAAAAAGGAAAGTCTCAGGGACGCTAAAACGTGTGCAACTTGTGGCTTCACGCATGAAACAAATGATCAAAACATTAAAAGTGTAGGGCGTCAGAAGTTTTTTGCCCACGGGCGCTACTTTGCCCTTGCTACGCCACTGATACTGACCAGAAATCATCTTTTTACTACAAATGTCACTCATTCAGCAATGTCAGTTGAAACAAGTTAAATAATGACTATTAAAAGCTGCAAGTTACAAGCGAACTTTACCTGAGGTGCTTGTATCGTCACACCTGCCGTTGTCGTCTCAAACACGTGTTCATAGCTGCCGTCATAACGGCTAACGTCGGTCGACGTGCCGCCCATGTCAAACCCGATGACCGGCATTTGCGTCATTCGATTGTACGTCGTCATCGCAAATCCGACGACACCGCCGGCGGGTCCTGACAATATTGCTCTCGAACCTAGAAACCTACAGAAGACTCTTGCAAGTTAATGCCATGCATATTTTTATTATTATTATTATTATTATTATTATTATTATTATTATTATTATTATTATTATTATTATTATTATTATTATTATTATTATTATTATTATTATTATTATTATTATTATTATTATCACATTCAGTACAATATAATGACATTAAGCACACAGTGACATCAAAATTATTACATCATACTGTCTTAAATTGTAATGTTTCATACACTATCGTTATCATAAAAGATTAATTGTACTGCAGTGGGCTAGAGAAGCAAAGGCTTGTATAAGCCCACTGTCATGTGAACCCGATAAAAAAAGAATGGATGAGTGAACAAAAAAAAAGAACCGGGAGAAAGGTTAGATCACACAGGAAGGGTAGAAGGATGTGTTAGTGGAAATGGTAAGAAGAAAGATAATAGATTGTGCTAAGTTGACGTCGGCTCTAAAGATTTATCAATGATGCCTTGTTTTGCATAATCTGTACCACGATTATAATACTGGAAAAATACTAATATCCTGCCTATGCTCTTTATCGGATAATTTTAAAACTTCCGTAACAATACTCCCGGCAATGATTTATTGAGGCGCGACACGATCAGCTGTGCATAGGAATTATCGCTAACCCACGTCTGACAGCAACAGGAGAAATTAATATCGTGATTTCTGTTAACACGGTTTCTTCATCAAGTGCGAGTGCTGTCATCAAAATTACGGCCCTTCAAGGTTAAAAATTTGCCACTGAAATGAAATGTCATTAAAGGAAGACAGGATAATTTTCCATATACTCCCCCATTTTCAAGTCCAATAAAAAGCTTACATTTTGAGTAAAACTGCAAAAGCCTTTCTGATAATTAAATAATAGATTAAAATCTTAATTAACGAAAGGCAAGCTCAACTATTGATGACATCACAAACGAACATAGTTTTCAACAGCAAAAAATATTCCACAAGTGTGTTACACGTGTTTGCGAAAGCGGAATTTCAAATACAGTGCTACTGTAAGATATTTAGTGCGTTGTAGCAAAAAATTCAAATTTTAAGATAAAAATTCAAATTTAAAATTTACCAGTGTGCTCATGCATAAACTGCCGAACTTGTGCAGTTCATCACAAATTACACTAATACAACTGAACTGAGAGGTACAACACCTGTAAAGAGGTAAAAAACTGTTTTTTGTGCAATGGGTTTCTGAAATGCAGGCGCTAGTGTCCGTCTAACTAGCAAATGACGAAATGCATGTAACAGCGAAGTGTGATGGTGCGAATGTGAAATTGTGTTTGTGTAGTAATAATTCTTTTACATAAGTCATTTTTCAATAAATAGTATGTTTCCTTTCAATATTTTAAAGAGTAAATTGTTTTAACCTGCAATTTAAGATTAGGTCCATTTTTGCTTTAGACATCATAACACTGTAACGTGTTTATCACTACCAATGCTCTTGTTTTCTGTTATGAGTAACTATATAAGTTTCACATAGCACCATAGTGAGAGCTAAACTTTGTAAGTTTTTATAAGAATAACAATGGAATACTCACTTCTCCGCAGGTGCCAGACCGCCATCAGACTGCATGAAAAGTACTTTTGATTTCTGTAACAAGACATATAAATTTGTACATTGATCAATGAAGCATACAGTCTTTGTATTGGTGCTATTTGTCATACATTTCAACACATTGTAATCTGCGATTTAGCATTCAAAAGCCTACTCGATGTTGAGGTAGAGGCAAGACCAAAACCTAGGTCGTTATTGCTAAGACTTACAGCCAGTATCCGCATACATAAAAACAGTTTTTCTGGTAATCATTTTTACCTGCTTAACAACCAGGAGAGCCGTAACAAAGGCATCACTGAGCTAACGACGTCGTTATTACATTGGCTTAACTATTAATAATGATGTCATTAAGTAAGTGACGGCTAAATGAAAGTGGTGGCTCATGTACGGGTACTGTGGAACTACAGCACCCCCTATATTCACTCGATATTATTAATACTAATCAATATAATAAGTCTTTTTTCTTTAGTTCTTTCATTATACTTGCGTGGAACTGCAGCGCCCCCTATTTTCACTCGATATTATTGATACTAATCAATATAATAAGTCTTTTTTCTTTAGTTCTTTCATTATACTTGCGTGGAACTGCAGCGCCCCCTATTTTCACTCGATATTATTGATAATATTCAATATAATAAGTCTTTTTTCTTTAGTTCATTCATTATACTTGTGTGGAACTGCAGCGCCCCCTATTTTCACTCGATATTATTGATAATATTCAATGTAATAAGTCTTTTTTCTTTAATTCTTTCTTTATAATTGTACAGAATTAGAGCACGTGAGAGTAGTACTATTCTGCTTCACAGCCTAGCACCGAGCACTCACTTCACAGCCCAGCACCGAGCACTCACTTCACAGCCCAGCACCGAGCGCTCACTTCACAGCCCAGCACCGAGCGCTCACTTCACAGCCCAGCACCGAGCGCTCACTTCACAGCCCAGCACCGAGCGCTCACTTCACAGCCCAGCACCGAGCGCTCACTTTAAAGCCCAGCACCGAGCGCTCACTTCACAGCCCAGCACCGAGCACTCACTTCACAGCCCAGCACCGAGCGCTCACTTCACAGCCCAGCACCGAGCGCTCACTTCACAACCCAGCACCGAGCGCTCACTTCACAGCCCAGCACCGAGCACTCACTTCAAAGCCCAGCACCGAGCACTCACTTCACAGCCCAGCACTCACTTCACAGCCCAGCACCGAGCACTCACTTCACAGCCCAGCACCGAGCACTCACTTCACAGCCCAGCACCGAGCACTCACTTCACAGCCCATGACCGAGCACTCACTTCACAGCCTAGCACCGAGCACTCACAGTTCAAGCAACGTGGTATTTGGCTGTTGTGTGCATGCGCCCATGCACACATCTGAAATAAGATACTGCACTTTAGGTAGAGAGAGTACTGTCGTTCATACAATGTGTGTTGCCAGTTAACACGTGCTTGAAAGCTGTATATTATTAATACTAATCAATATAAAAAGTCTTTTTCTTTAGTTCTTTCTTTATACTTATACTGTCCAGTGCATGTGAGGGTAGTACTATTTGCTTCACAGTCCAGCACAGTGGTGTATTTGGCTGTTGTTCACATGTCTGAGATAACACGTTGTACGCTGCACTGCTAGCGTCTGCTGCTAGGTACAGAACATACTATTGTACAGTTAGTTTGTCGTCAGTTGTCACGTAATTAAAAACTGTGTACCGGCATACTCTTGAACTGCGAAAATTTAGACTATTAATGAGCAAAAAAAGTTTTTGTTTAGGATTTTATCAAGTTTATGCATAAACTTACGTGTTTGTTTGTTTAAAATTACAATTACAAATTACAACATTAAAATTACACGTGTTTCTTTGTTTGTTTTACACAATATTAAAACAACAAAGCTAAATGTTTTCTGAAGTAGCACCAACCCAGTAATTTTAGATAGGAGCCGCTGCTGGACTGAGCACAAAGTGTGACCACTTAGCTATTTTTCCCACCCAAAATCAACACTTCCCCGTGCTTTAAGACCAAAAAATTAATGTCTACAAGAAACGATTTCCATATTTAAAAGCAGATTTAATGTCATCGACTTGAAACTAAATCTATTAACCCATTCAGAGTGTTTTGTTACCTCCAGTCCGTGAAAGCCTGAAGCAAAGTTCTTGATGTATTTCTTGATGTGAGGTGTGAGGTATGCATCAGCTGAAGCCGTGTAGCCACGCGGAACGATCCGTACCATTGGCATGACTTCAGACGATAAAGAAATCTGCGTGAAGCCCATCTCCTTGGCAACCGTACCAACCAGTTTCTCGTGGGCATCATATCTGGACAGTAAACAAGAATTATCAACATCATTTTGATTGGTAATTTTAAACTTTAGTTTTTCAGTACCTCTAAGTCAGTGCTGACATCTGTTTGTACACTTGGAACTTTCCAATATATGTATGTACTTGCTACTGCTATATGTTTGCATGTAACTGGGTTACTTGGCTTCTCTGTGAATGTAGTCGTTTTTCACACTTGGTAGCAAGATCAGAAGACAAGCAATTTGTTTAAACAGCCGTGTGGTTATAACAATGTTTTGACTCAGGTGCCATGATATATTGGCTGATGGATTTGCTTTAACATTTGTTTACTACTGTTGATTATGTTCACCATTTTTGTGTATATGTGGACTGACTATAGATTATGATTTTGAGTAAAATACAGATCACAAAGTTAAACCATGTTTTCATCCAGTGATTTCATCTGTTTAACACAAACATTGCAACTTCAAAAACAGTCTGATATACCTGCCAATGTCGGTTGTTAGCTCTCCCCAAAACACCCCCAGCGACAACTTTAGCGTCACGACAGGTCCCGATAGTTAGTCTAATTTGAGATATGAAAATTTTGTGCAGGCAAAAACACAATCTTAATGTTACAGGCTTTTCACAACCAGAAGTTGTAGTAAAAAACCAAGAAAATTTCTCAGGTCAACTCCAGGGTGCATATCGCTATACAACTTGTAAAATCAAATTGTCACATGCGTAACAAATGAACATCGTACTCACGTGTAAGCATGCATTAACACAACTGCAATGCTTCGGATGCCCTTGTCTAAAACAGTTTTGAGATCTTTGCGTAACTGATCCTCGTTAACCGACTGCCAAATTTCCAGCTAAAAATTAAAAATTAATTAATATAAATGGCTGAAATTCATAAAACTGAGCAAGAATCAGAAAGGGCTCAGTCGCAATTATGAAATAGCAAATCTCGACATGTCATCATTTATGTGCATGCAAACCATGTAAGTGGAAGCTTTATGTAAGTGGAGGATTTTCCTGTGCTTTAAGGCCACAGCGTAGTGCAAAACAGATAGTATTAGACTGTTTATCCACAAACGATGTAATTGCCATTAGTAAAGGAAAGAACGAGCCACTCAGTACGTGGGTTTATTTTATTGTTATCACTTAAACTTAGAAAAATATAACAAAGAAATTTGCACAAAGCTATATATAAAGCATAAGATTAAAATATACTACCGCTAAATAAAAATTTTCAAGCGTGGTGGTTGCCGCCATTCACTTAAAAATAATGACGTATCTGGGAGACTTCGTGACTTTTCGTAAACGGGTCGTGACTTTCCATAAGCGCGCGCTGCTTAAACTAATTCAAACTTCTGCAGCTTACCTAATGTTTACGCAAAAATATTACAAAATTAGTTATCTATTTTTTTGTAAAAACTTATTATACATTTGATGAAGACTGACAGTGCGCTACTTTTCTTCAAGATGAATGACGTCATTGGAAGAATAGGCATTGAAAATGGGAACGCCCAAGCATGAAGTGATCGTGATTTTACTAGTTACACGAGGCACTTATTGCAGCTTTATTACTAAATCCTGCTAACATTTTTCCCGAATATTGAAATAAGCCCAACTTCCCAGAAGAACTTTGGAAGTTAAAATAAATTTACCACAAAACCATTTTCCTTTAAAATCACTGTAAAGATCGCTACGTTAACTCAAACATTTGCAGCTTCTCACGGCAGCTGTTTGGTCACTCCAGCCCGCAGAAGTTTGAATTTGTCAGTGCAGCATCGGTATTAAAACTTGTAAAGATAGATAGACCCCCAGCACTCGAACAACCAGTAATCAAATTATTAACACAAATTTGAATTAATCACACCTTTTCACCGGTTGAGCCTGTCACAATCGGACATTGTTTTTGTATCTGACATCGTTTCTGCTGCATCACCACCCGCTCATCCACCTCCAGGACATGTTCATACAAGACGTCCGGCATCTTTATCTCCTAGTTTTATATAAAACCTGTATTAAAAATTGCCAACATTACAAGAAAACCAAAAATGTAAATAAAACGTTTCCGTAAAACCTGCTTTAAAGTTTACCTACTCACTGCACACATGAATGTATGCAGTCTTGGATATAGCATTGTCTTGTCTTGCATGGCACACAAGTACACAGAGATTTAACGCTCTACCATTTAATAACAGCAAGTCATTGTTTAATGATGTTAGTGCATTCCAGCTAAACGTTGTTAAATGAAGCCAAGGATTTCCATAAAAACTAATGTGAAAGAAAAAAGATATGTTCCAAACAGGCTGAAATCGATACCACGTTAAGTCATGCAAATTAAACGTATTGTGAATTTTATTCACAGTTCTACTGATTAATTTCTTTCTGCTTGTTAGCTTTTCTCATTGTTAACACTGAAGCCATATACAGTTAACAGTTAAACACACACAGCTAGTAAAAAAGCCAAGCCGTGTGGCAGCCTTATACGGTTTCGTGTAGATACTGGTTGCTACAGCAACGGGTTGCAGGCAAAATTCCTCTGCGTAAAGTTTGCATCGAGGTGCCATAAATTTAAAACAGATCTCGCTTAATACTAACAGCCAGCACTTAGCAGTCACTCAGAAATTAAAAGCATAAATAATACTGTATTGTTTAAAGCAAAACCGGACCCAATGTTAAACTGCAGGTCAAAACAATCTACTTTTTAAAATATTGAAAGGAAACATACTATTTTTTAAAAAAATGACATACGTGAAAGAATTATTACCACACAAACATAATTTCGAGTTCACACCAGTAGTTCTTCACTATTACATGCAATTTCGCCATGCGCTAGTTAGACGAACACTAGCTCCTGCATTTCTGAAATACATTGCACAAAAAAGGTGCTGTACCTTTCAGTTCAGATTTGTTACTTTATGATGAACTACACAGGTTCGACAGCTCATGCGTGAGCACAGCGGCGAATTTGAAATTTGAATTTTTATCTTAAAACTTGCCAAGTTTTAGTACAACACACTGAATATCTTACAGTAGCACTGTACTTCAATTTTCACTTTTGCAAACACACTCAACACGCTCATGGAGTGTTGTTGCTGTTGAAAATCATGTTAGTTTGTGATGTCATCAATAGCTGAGTTCACCCGCCGTTAACTAAGATTTAAATCTATTACTCATCAGAAATGGTTTTGCAGTATTAATTGTGTTAGAAAATGGGGCTGTATATGAAAAATCTTCCTCTCTTCCTTTAAAGTAACTAGTACATTTCTGGTACACAATCTATAGATACTGCTTTAATACTTTGAATTAGGCAAAAAAAGTTGTTGCTAAAATAAAAAATTGTTGTAAGCTACTAAAAAAATTATCATAAAAAAATACGAGAACAAAGAATCAAATGTCCGAGATTGTTAAAACAAACCGGGGGAGTAGTTAAGCGAGGACTTACTGTATCCAGGGATGAGAATGACAAATTGCAAAAAAACTCCGAAACAGGTAGGGGGTTTGGGGGCCGCCTAGGCCCCTAATGGGGTTGAGGGGCAAAGTCCCCATGGGGGTTCAAGGGGGTGAAGCAACAAATTGCAATTTTGTGACCACAGAGAGCCTCTAAGTGGACTTAAAATATCAGTTACCTTGTTTCATGCATAATTTAAAATACCCAACTATCAAGGATACATGATATCTAATTGTCTCAAAAACGTCTAAGTACTGGCCGCTCCTATGCAAAAGTATATAAAAACTGTCTGCAATTGACTCAAATAACTCCGCACAATTGATTCTATATTTTTATACATAGTGATATACACGTGGTTACACTGATGTACGTGATGTAAACAAAGTGACGGCCTGCCATCTAGCGGTCAGCATGTGAAATAATGTACTGGGTCCGTAAACATTTTCTCAATGAATTCACGCGATTTACAAAAATGGCACTACTGGTCTTCCAAAAACTCGGAATTCCGCGTATCCGGGGAAAATTTCTCATCCCTGAGTATCTTCAATATCTTTAACCAATATAGACAAAACACTCAAGTGATTACTAATTACTATAAATGTCAATTCAAATATTACAAGATCAAAAATGCTTGGTCTTGACTGATTTCCGATATGTAGCGCATCTTTAAACCCTTTTGTGATAGCCAGCGCCATTCTTTCACCCTTTCTCTCTAACAATGCGTTTGTTGCTACGGTTGTTCCCATGCGTATCCAGTCTATAACGGAAGCATCCAGTGGTTTATCAGCCGGCATTGGCATACCAAGTTCCTGAAAAGTAAAATAAGAGGAGTCGTAGTTTAGCGGATAATCCGGTGTGGGCACTAGGACAGAGATTCCCCGCTAGGAAAAGATACGGTAGCTTTTACTTTAATCACAAGAGATTTGTCTGATGAGTGGGACCTGATTAAACACTAATAGCAGAGAAACATGACTACATACAGGAAACAGAAAATCTACATTGAGTTCCTAACGAGGAATTAACCGTTAGGGAATGTTTCACCCAGACAGATCTAATCAAAACTACCGAAATAGAAATGCCCATAACCCTGCAAAACATTAAAAAAGAACAAAACCTTCTCAGAAAACAAGATCCTTATGGCAGCTCTAGAATTTTTTGTCAGAATTCGGGATATATTCGGTAAATCGAAATCAAACATTCAACAGCAGAACATGCTTAATATAGATGTACAATGGAATATCCGCAAATGAGAGCAGCCATACCAACAATTATCTTCGAAAGTGGAGTCCACTCGCAAATAATAATTAAGCATAACCTAGTGGTAAAAATGGCACAGCAAAAGATGGCGCAGATAAAAATGGCACAGGAAAAGATGGCACAGATAAAAATGGCATAGGAAAAGATGGCACAGATAAAAATGGCACAGGAAAAGATGGTGCAGATAAAAATGGCACAGGAAAAGATGGTGCAGATAAAAATGGCACAGGAAAAGATGGCGCAGATAAAAATGGCACAGGAAAAGATGGCGCAGATAAAAATGGCACAGGAAAAGATGGCGCAGATAAAAATGGCACAGGAAAAGATGGCGCAGATAAAAATGGCACAGGAAAAGATGGCGCAGATAAAAATGGCACAGGAAAGGATGGCACAGATAAAAATGGCACAGGAAAAGATGGCACAGATAAAAATGGCACAGGAAAAGATGGCACAGATAAAGATAGCACAGGAAAAGATGGCACAGATAAAAATGGCACAGGAAAAGATGGCACAGATAAAATGGCACAGGAAAAGATGGCACAGATAAAATGGCACAGGAAAAGATGGCACAGATAAAAATGGCACAGGAAAAGATGGCACAGATAAAAATGGCAAAAGAAAAGATGGCACAGATAAAATGGCACAGGAAAAGATGGCACAGATAAAATGGCACAGGAAAAGATGGCACAGATAAAATGGCACAGGAAAGGATGGCACAGATAAAAAATGGCACAGGAAAAATGGCACAGATGGAAAAGTAGGAAAAAATGGTAAATATCTTATATTGATGCAATTAATTTCTATAATAAAACTATAATGTTTTCAGTAGGAATCAGATCTCTGTCAAAGCAGAATAATCCTAAACTTATCCATCTAATTCTTTTGGTTAAAAAATTTAACACTCAGGTAAACAAGCAAACATACAAAAATTTGCATGTATTGGTATTATGTAAACTAGCAAAAGTCTTACAAAATATTTGTTCATTAAGTAGATTTATAAACAATAATGCACGAATATTTCACATAGCGTCTATCTACCTTTTTTAGCCATTAATTCTGTCCATGCTAGTAATACTATTAATAGACTGACAAACATATGCTAATTTACATACAAAGTCACCTTATAAGGCTATACACATTAATTAGCAATTTCTTATTGTAGGCGAAGACTTTTTCTCTTCTAAAGAATGCCATTGAAGAATGGCCTATTTAATTATTAATAATCACGGCTTCAGTTTTCGGGCAACTAATGAAGGCCACAACAGGCTCAAGAACTGCGAGATTTGCCGGTACCTCCTCAAGGATCTTGCGTATTCCTTCCCTTGGAGCATCTGCATAATTAGCAGGGTCTTCTGACAAAAGCTTCTCTACACGAACTTTTCCACCTGGACAGCGAGCATAAATGTCAGTAAACGTGCCACCACGGTCGATTGCAAATTGAAACAATCTCCCACGTGAACCCAGAATTGGAGCCATGCTGTCAATGCAATGCTAGTAGAGATTCCGCTAGCGAAGACGCACTAATTAATCAGTTCTTGACAGAGAACTTAAGTAGAAAAGTCCCATCAGTTAATAAAATATTTACAGTATATTATCTTCCCAGGCACGGTGGTTTTAATCATATCTCATAATACCAGTAGTATGTATATCTCATTGCTAAAAATGAAATATCTGAGACCGTGAATGCAGGCATGGTGGATTAGATGAATGTAGGTAGAAACAGCACAGGAAAAAATGCCACAACTGGACAGGTAGGTAAAGTAGCAAAGGAGAAATTTTGCACACTTCGTAAAACATGTGTTATAGGTTAAGGTTACAATGGCGGATAATTATTTTAGTTATTTTTGTCTCTGGCAAGGAAGCTATCTTCAACACACTTTGTGTGTTTGATTGTTGTGACTGCTAAGACAGTAAGCCTATTACGCAAAAACTACTAAACGGGTTTCCAAGTAACTTTGTGAAGAAAGGCGGGTATAGGGTTCCAAAATGGGAAGTTTTTTGCAAAACTGACTTAACACCACGTGCAAAAAACATTCGCGAAGCACTTGGTGTATAGATGTCTCAGAGAGAGTGTTTAGTATTTCTTTCTTGTTATCTCCACCTAGACAAACAACTACGAGTTAGCTCCAGTTGGCAGAAATATGATTTCTACTGAGTACATTCTAGTTTTATTATACAAATCAATTACATTAAAATAAAATATGTGCAATTTCACCTACTTTTCCACTTGTGCCATTTTTACCTACTTTGCATTTGTGTCAAAATATGTGCCATTTATGGACTTTTCCATTAGTGCCATTTTTACCACACATTGGATTAGACAATATTAGAAGTTTTCGGTAAAAAAGTTCCACATTAGTTATTGTTCTGTTAAAGTGCCGAACAAGCACTTTGCAAAAAATTGCAGTAACTGGACAATTAACTATAACCAAACATACGTTATATGACGTAAACTCAATAATGTGTTTCAACGTGTATAAACTTGCTATGGAAAATAATGTCACGCTAGATGTATTTAGAAATCTTCAGGTACTATTCCGTAAAAAGTTACTTAGCAAATTGTTCAAGTTGTACAGAAAACAGAATTTTAGTTTTTTTATCAAAGAATCAACTGAGAAAAAGATTAGAATGTGGTGTCTTTTTAAATTAATTGCTTTGTCTTCTTGTATGTAAATAATATCCGTACTTGTTTTTGTTTTGTTGTTGTTGTCAGTGTTTAACATTTATACTTTGCTAAAAACTATTTATACTTACAGTGTCTAATATTTATATTTTGCTATTCAGTGTTTAACTTTTTTACTACTAGTTTGCTATTTTTTTTAAATTTAACCGCTTATGTAATATAACTGTATATGTAATACGGTAACTTAACTGTATATGTAAATTCGAAAATAAATCATGTTACTAATACGTAGTTATACCATTTATACGTGGTAAGACAAGTTTATTGTTTTAATAGCAAGAAGTAAACTAAACAATGATTAAAATGAGTTGACCAGCATCATGAAAATCTCATGGCACATGTACACTAACCACACACACTGTGAACAACAACCTTGCACAGTTTTCTTACACAACTTTTCAATAAACCAAACAGCTGTACGAGATACTTAATTGCAAAAAAACATCAGATTATGTTAGTCTTTCTCAACGTTTGTTATTTTGACCAGAGCTACAAGTTTACAAGTTTCTCTATGCCAGCTATAAAAACCAAAAAAAAAATTTTGCCACTTTTTCAGTTTTAACATACGTAACATACATCATCTAAACATAATGAACTCAAAATCGGTCTCAAACTTTCAGACTTCAACATTCATTCTCATCACATTTCTTGTAAAGACACAAACAAAATCATCAAAATACAATTAGTTCTGAACATTCACACAAACAAAGTTAGGCAATGGATACCATTGAAAAAATATTCTGCAAATGCATAACCAGTATAATTATTATATATTATTGTTAGCATTATCTAAAATACATTACATTAATAATTTACCTGCATATTTACAAGCATAAAATACTGAATTGAATACAGCATTTTAATAACACGTTTAATAATAAGTTTTTCGTATTTTTATTTGAACTTTCAAAATTTTACAGAGAAAAACACAGACTATTGAAACTCTAAATCGAATCGACACACTTAGAAATGCCATAAAAGTTTTGGTCAATGTTTCACAAGCTACGAAGAAGCAAATGTTGTTTTTTACAATTTCCTAAATAGTTTTGTTAAAGTACACGATGCATCGTTTACGTACAATCCCTACAACAGCAAACACCAGATCCTGCATTGTCGGTAAGGACACAAGTACTTTTGACTAGCAAACAGAACAAAGTACAAAAGATGAAGTGGATTACACACGATATACATTTACTCCATCATGTAACTTGGCAACGTATTGCACAAAATAATAAAGAAGCTGGACCCTATAACGCAAAATTTGACTCCTAAAATGTTTTGAAATGTAGCACAACTGAAAATATTTTACTAAAAAAAACATCTAACAATAAATTTACAACAAATTGTCTGTATTTACTGTATTGTTAACAAACAAAGCACACTTAGTGTACGTAACACAACTACACAAATGTGAATTTATTTCTTGTCAGCTATAGCTTGTTGTACACCGTTCACAGTTTTAGACTTGAGTACGCCATCTTCAAGTACCGTCACTGTTTCAACACCATTGTCTATCACTCTGGAAAAGAATGGTACAGTATTGAACGTCAAAACAATGAAAAGACAATGCACATTAAAACAATGTGCAGTATAATTGGTGCAGTAGTGATCATTACAACAATGTACAGTACAATCCACATTAAAACAATGCGCACTATAACTGGTATAGTATGATCATTAAAACAATGTACAGTACAATCCACATTAAACAAATGTACAGTAGAATCCACATTAAAACAATGTGCAGTACAATCAAGTACTCAACGACCTCACTTACTTATCATGTTGCTGATTGTGGCAGAACCGGGATCTAATTAATTTATCAAGAACACAGAGCTGGCAGATGTGTCTTACCATTAGACTTATACACATTCTCCTCCCAATGAGATAAATACTGTAAGCAGTATGGCGGATAAAACTGCCTAAGTGATTTTTCTGGTAGACACCCATGCATTTACCAGCCAGGCTCAGCACTGCTTTATTTCCGTTTACTAAGCAGCACATGATGAGTACTCCACCTATATTTCCCATCTTACAATGTCTTATTAATGCCACAAAACAACATATACCGTATACCATGAAATGAATCTGTGCTGGAAATATGAAATTACACTAGTAATGAAGCCACTCAGCGGCTTCTTAGAGCAGAATGTTAGATAATACGAGCACTAATTAGTGCCAGCGCATGTTAGTAATCAGCAAATGAAAGGCGCCGCCTATAGTTGTCGCTTCCTATGCCTTATTCAGACAGTCTTGTTTTCATTACAATTGATTGCTGCTGACTCTGGCATACTAGTGAAGGCTGAAGATTGTTCAAACACTTTCTCGCGTGTTTTTTTTACTTTTTACATGCTTTTTTACTCTTTTTGTTGTACTTCTGAGGGAAATAAATACCGTATTTTCCCGTGTATAAGAGACCCTTTTTTGCTCAGAATTTTCACTTTAAAAATAGCGGGTCTCTTATACATGGGAGTAAGACATTTCAATAAGATGCATAAATTGTGACACTAATGATTTTAAAGAAATAAGTGCTCTACAACTGTTTTATTTCGAATAATTATAGTTTCCTTTCAATAAATCTTCTCCATGGCTAAATTCTAATGATAAAATTAATGTACCGGGTAAGTTATTATTTTTTTAAACGTCTCTGGTATTGGAGAGAAATCGATTGTTCTGCAGCCAATCAACGCATCTGCATAAGCTCTCTGCATGCCCGTCGAGGTCATTGATACGTCGGCAGAGGTCAACGAGATGAGTCAGCCTAAGCAAGGCGTGTCGCGTTCGACTATGAAGCGGTTGTAAGCAATACAAGCATCGTGACACAGGCATTATCTCCTCGTTTTCCTGTTACAGGTTTGCAGGTACGCACTTTAATATATACCAGTACTCTTTTTCTACAACACATTAACTGGTTTTATTGTGTTTTCAGTACCGCACTGAGTCGAAAAAAGTTGTACTCTACCCTCTAAAAATGTCCGTCTGAAAAAACTTTTTTCCAGAATTTTTGCCTAAAAATTGAAGGGGTCTCTTATACACGGGAAAATACGGTAATATAATGTATAATTACAAAATTTAGCTATTCAGGTCATAATCAAAAAGAGTAAGCATTCTCTAACAGAAAGCGAATTTTAAATGAATTGAGTTTCTGGTTTTCAAACTGAAACCAAAGCGAATTTCAACAGTTTCGAATACGAATCAAATGCAAATTCAGCTTCAAAAATTTCCGAATAAGTTTTCGAATCGCTAAAATAAGAGCACTCTCACAATGATCGTGCATAGTACTTGATTTAGTTCTGCAGTAAAAACACTAATAATTTGTTTGTAAACCGTACACAGAAATCACAGCTAAATTGTTCTGACTGCATTGTTCTGAAGCAATCTGTCTTTCAAAGAATAAAACACAAATATAACATACCTAGACTTACTCAACGATCCACAGTAACAATGAACAATTTCAACCATGGCAGTAACTACAGTGCACATTTTTCACACCATTTATTCATAAACAGTAACATTCCAAAATCAAGTTCTATTTCAGCAGTAGTGGATTTACGTGCCAAGCAAAAATACATTCATTTCACATCACAGCTCTGATAAATATCTGCCGACTCAGTGTCTCATCTTAGATGGTGTTCAGATATACGATAAAAAACAATTTCAGCTTTTGTCTTATCAAAGCTGCAGAATTTGCAAAGATCAAAACAAAATATAATGGTAGCTGCTGAACACATGACAGCTCATACAGGAAAAAATATCTTCACCCATGAATTCTGCTCATAGCAACTTTCATGCACTTTGGAGATTTTGGTAAAACACTAAGACTCTTAAAACGGTAACACCGTGTTTCAAGATAATGTAAACTTACTTTTTTGTTACTAATTTCTTTCCGTTAATAAACTTTGTGGACGTGGAGGTTTTGCGTACTTTCATTCCTGCTGTTGAGTCTCCTCCCGTGGGCCGCATACTACTTGAGCTACTGAAGAATGAGGTGAAACCGCTGTAAAATGAAAAACAAACTGCTTGAGTTACTGAAGAATGAGGTGAAACTACTGTAAAATGAAAAACAAACTGCTTGAGCAACTGAAGAATGAGGTGAAACTACTGTAAAATGAAAAACAAACTGCTTGAGCAACTGAAGAATGAGGTGAAACTGCTGTAAAATGAAAAACAAACTGCATTCAGCTACTGAAGAATGAGGTGAAACCGCTGTAAAATGAAAAACAAACTGCATTCAGCTACTGAAGAATGAGGTGAAACCGCTGTAAAATGAAAAACAAACTGCTTGAGCTACTGAAGAATGAGGTGAAACCGCTGTAAAATGAAAAACAAACTGCTTGAGCTACTGAAGAATGAGGTGAAACCGCTGTAAAATGAAAAACAAACTGCATTCAGCTACTGAAGAATGAGGCGAAACTGCTGTAAAATGAAAAACAAACTGCTTGAACTACTGAAGAATGAGGCGAAACCGCTGTAAAATGAAAAACAAACTGCTTGAGCTACTGAAGAATGAGGTGAAACCGCCGTAAAATGAAAAACAAACTGCATTCAGCTACTGAAGAATGAGGTGAAACCGCTGTAAAATGAAAAACAAACTGCTTGAGCTACTGAAGAATGAGGTGAAACCGCTGTAAAATGAAAAACAAACTGTTTGAGCCACTGAAGAATGAGGTGAAACCGCTGTAAAATGAAAAACAAACTGCTTGAGCTACTGAAGAATGAGGTGAAACCGCTGTAAAATGAAAAACAAACTGCATTCAACTACTGAAGAATGAGGTGAAACCGCTGTAAAATGAAAAACAAACTGCTTGAGCTACTGAAGAATGAGGCGAAACTGCTGTAAAATGAAAAACAAACTGCTTGAGCTACTGAAGAATGAGGCGAAACCGCTGTAAAATGAAAAACAAACTGCTTGAGCTACTGAAGAATGAGGCGAAACCGCTGTAAAATGAAAAACAAACTGCATGAGCTACTGAAGAATGAGGTGAAACCGCTGTAAAATGAAAAACAAACTGCTTGAGCTACTGAAGAATGAGGTGAAACCGCTGTAAAATGAAAAACAAACTGCTTGAGCTACTGAAGAATGAGGTGAAACCGCTGTAAAATGAAAAACAAACTGCATTCAGCTACTGAAGAATGAGGTGAAACCGCTGTAAAATGAAAAACAAACTGCTTGAGCTACTGAAGAATGAGGTGAAACCGCTGTAAAATGAAAAACAAACTGCTTGAGCTACTGAAGAATGAGGCAAAAGTGCTGTAAAATGAAAAACAAACTGCTTGAGCTACTGAAGAATGAGGTGAAACCGCTGTAAAATGAAAAACAAACTGTTTGAGCTACTGAAGAATGAGGTGAAACCACTGTAAAATGAAAAACAAACTGCTTGAGCTACTGAAGAATGAGGTGAAACCGCTGTAAAATGAAAAACAAACTGCTTGAGCTACTGAAGAATGAGGTGAAACCGCTGTAAAATGAAAAACAAACTGCTTGAGCTACTGAAGAATGACCTAAATGAAAAACAAACTGCATTCAGCTACTGAAGAATGAGGTGAAACTGCTGTAAAATGAAAAACAAACTGTTTGAGCTACTGAAGAATGAGGTGAAACCGCTGTAAAATGAAAAACAAACTGCTTGAGCTACTGAAGAATGAGGTGAAACCGCTGTAAAATGAAAAACAAACTGCATTCAGCTACTGAAGAATGAGGTGAAACCGCTGTAAAATGAAAAACAAACTGCTTGAGCTACTGAAGAATGACCTAAATGAAAAACAAACTGCATTCAGCTACTGAAGAATGAGGTGAAACTGCTGTAAAATGAAAAACAAACTGCTTGAGCTACTGAAGAATGAGGTGAAACCGCTGTAAAATGAAAAACAAACTGCTTGAACTACTGAAGAATGAGGCGAAACTGCTGTAAAATGAAAAACAAACTGCATTCAGCTACTGAAGAATGAGGTGAAACCGCTGTAAAATGAAAAACAAACTGTTTGAGCTACTGAAGAATGAGGTGAAACCGCTGTAAAATGAAAAACAAACTGCTTGAGCTACTGAAGAATGAGGTGAAACCGCTGTAAAATGAAAAACAAACTGCATTCAGCTACTGAAGAATGAGGTGAAACCGCTGTAAAATGAAAAACAAACTGCATTCAGCTACTGAAGAATGAGGTGAAACCGCTGTAAAATGAAAAACAAACTGCTTGAGCTACTGAAGAATGACCTAAATGAAAAACAAACTGCATTCAGTTACTGAAGAATCAGGTGAAACCGCTGTAAAATGAAAAACAAACTGCATTCAGCTACTGAAGAATGAGGTGAAACCGCTGTAAAATGAAAAACAAACTGCTTGAGCTACTGAAGAATGACCTAAATGAAAAACAAACTGCATTCAGCTACTGAAGAATGAGGTGAAACTGCTGTAAAATGAAAAACAAACTGTTTGAGCTACTGAAGAATGAGGTGAAACCGCTGTAAAATGAAAAACCAACTGCTTGAGCTACTGAAGAATGAGGTGAAACTGCTGTAAAATGAAAAACAAACTGCTTGAGCTACTGAAGAATGAGGTGAAACCGCTGTAAAATGAAAAACAAACTTCTTGAGCTACTGAAGAATGAGGTGAAACCGCTGTAAAATGAAAAAGAAACTGCATTCAGCTACTGAAGAATGAGGTGAAACCGCTGTAAAATGAAAAACAAACTGCATTCAGCTACTGAAGAATGAGGTGAAACCGCTGTAAAATGAAAAACAAACTGCTTGAGCTACTGAAGAATGACCTAAATGAAAAACAAACTGCATTCAGCTACTGAAGAATGAGGTGAAACTGCTGTAAAATGAAAAACAAACTGTTTGAGCTACTGAAGAATGAGGTGAAACCGCTGTAAAATGAAAAACCAACTGCTTGAGCTACTGAAGAATGAGGTGAAACTGCTGTAAAATGAAAAACAAACTGTTTGAGCTACTGAAGAATGAGGTGAAACTGCTGTAAAATGAAAAACAAACTGCTTGAGCTACTGAAGAATGAGGTGAAACCGCTGTAAAATGAAAAACAAACTGCTTGAGCTACTGAAGAATGAGGTGAAACCGCTGTAAAATGAAAAAGAAACTGCATTCAGCTACTGAAGAATGAGGTGAAACCGCTGTAAAATGAAAAACAAACTGCTTGAGCTACTGAAGAATGAGGCGAAACTGCTGTAAAATGAAAAACAAACTGCATTCAGCTACTGAAGAATGAGGTGAAACCGCTGTAAAATGAAAAACAAACTGCTTGAGCTACTCTTTAATGAGGCGAAACTGCTGTAAAATGAAAAACAAACTGCTTGAGCTACTGAAGAATGAGGCGAAACTGCTGTAAAATGAAAAACAAGCTGCTTGAGCTACTGAAGAATGAGGTGAAACCGCTGTAAAATGAAAAACAAACTGCTTGAGCTACTGAAGAATGACCTAAATGAAAAACAAACTGCATTCAGCTACTGAAGAATGAGGTGAAACCGCTGTAAAATGAAAAACAAACTGCTTGAGCTACTGAAGAATGAGGTGAAACTGCTGTAAAATGAAAAACAAACTGTCTGAGCTACTGAAGAATGAGGTGAAACCGCTGTAAAATGAAAAACAAACTGCTTGAGCTACTGAAGAATGAGGTGAAACTGCTGTAAAATGAAAAACAAACTGCTTGAGTTACTGAAGAATGAGGAGAAACTGCTGTAAAATGAAAAACAAACTGTTTGAGCTACTGAAGAATGAGGTGAAACCACTGTAAAATGAAAAACAAACTGCTTGAGCTACTGAAGAATGAGGTGAAACCGCTGTAAAATGAAAAACAAACTGTTTGAGCTACTGAAAAATGAGGTGAAACCGCTGTAAAATGAAAAACAAACTGCTTGAGCTACTGAAGAATGAGGCGAAACCGCTGTAAAATGAAAAACAAACTGCTTGAGCTACTGAAGAATGAGGTGAAACCGCTGTAAAATGAAAAACAAACTGCTTGAACTACTGAAGAAAAAACATTTGCTCATTCTTCATTAGTGAATGCAGTATGTTTTTTTTGGTTTTTGTGTTGGTTTGTTTTTTTTTGGTTTGTCAAACTGCTTGAACTACTGAAGAATGATGTAAATGAAAAACATACTGCATTCAGCTAATGAAGACTGAGGTGAAACTGCTGTAAAAGGAAGAGCAAATGTTTACAACAAGTGAGACGATTTTTTTCTACAAAACTTACCCAGAGCTTGCGATGGCGTCGTTTCCAAAACCGCCAAATCCGAAACTTGGACTAGGAAATCCGAAAAAACCGGTTGTATATCGCTGGCCTGTCAATCCCACCTGATTACGATTTTGCCGACTCCGGGACGGTCGACCTGCAAACGAACGAGTTTTAAATTACAAGCATCACAACTTTCTAAAGTTCTTTTAAGCTGCTGAAATGTGAAAACGAACGGTGTTAATATAGTAAAGAGACTTAGGAATAAAAAACTTAAAGAACAAGGCAGTATTTTGAACAAAAGGCAGAAAACAAACGGAAACAAAAAGGTAAATATCACTGTGTAACGTTCACCTTAATCACCTTCTCCAGAAAAGGACTGCTTCCTTTTCTTCTTCCAGAGAGAGTTAAAAAGAGACTAGTTATCAAACAGTGTAAACGGTACTCTGTTAATTAAACATGCACAAAATAACGGCCATGCAAAGCAAAATTCCCGTAAGGGAAAACTTCCTGACGTGGGTAAAACTTTCGCAAACCTCTGATCATCATAACTCTGGGGAATACCAAAAAAGAGGAGAAACACAACTCATGCAAAAACTATAAATACGATTCCTTAATGTTAAAAACTTAGGAATTACTGAACTAAAGTGTTAGCAGGAACAACCACACACTATTGTTAATATGAAATAAGCTGTAGGCAAGAATGTATAAGACCAAAAGACATTTCCGTATCTTGTTCAGTGGCGGTTGTACCTGCGTAATAATTTACGTTACGTAATAAAATAGTTAAACCACCTTGTCCATACGGATGGAACCTATCGGCGATATCCAAGTCAAAATCTGAGCCAGCTGAAATAAGCAAACACATGCTCGTTTACAAGACGGTCGCTAACGAAGCATAAATAATTGGGAAGTGGATCACAGCTGCAGGTACCGCACAACATAGGAACACGAAGGAGATGAGAAGGCGAGACGAATGAATGACTCAACAAGACGGTCGCTAACGAAGCGTAAATAATTGGGAAGTGGATCACAGCTGCAGGTACCGCACAACATAGGAACACGAAGGAGATGAGAAAGCGAGACGAATGAATGACTCAACAAGACAAGAAAGAACTTTAATCAGTCGGATACAGCACACAATAAACAAGCCAAAAACATTCGAAGCAAATAAAACCAGCAGTTTATTAGTTTGGGACATTCAACTGATGAAGAATAAAACTGAACAGCACAGAGTTTGCAGTCACTGCTACCACAATGCATAACCACATCAAAATAGTAAGCATGAGGCAAACAAAAACCCAAGAATAACAGATAAGAATACAAGTAGCATGGTAAGTAAACTTGCCTGCATCCTATCAACTAGTAACGTACGATTAACATTAATAATGCAAGAATGGAAGTGCAACAATTAATGAATGTTAAAGCAGAAGATATCAGACAAGAACAAACAAACAAGCACTAAAAGAAAGACACACAATGGCATAGCAAGTGTTTGCGGCACCCAGGGGCAAAACAACTTCTGTCACGCTAACCTTTTGATGTTGATCATTTGGTTCGTGTGTGAAACCAAAAATTGTTCACACTTTCTGCATCTGTGAGCCAAACTTTTCTTTTTTGACATGATGGGACAAAGTTTAACGAATTTTTTCTGAGAATCTCCCCGAGTTTGATTTGTGGTACTGCAGCAGAGTAACTCTTTTCTATGCATTAGTTACGCATAACACGACAGTCACTAAACATTCAGCTCCAGCATTAAAACATGCAAAGATTATGAAAGATACAGAACACTACAGGTTTTCATAATAATACAATCAGCATTTAGAGAAACGTCACTGTTTCTTCCAAAATTATCAATCTGCTAAACCACGTGACACCCTCAACACGCCGTTAAGTAACAACATGAATCTTTTTTCTTTTGTTGAAGTTTGAAAACTTTTGTTAATGCTGCATCTGTCATTAAGAATTAACAGTCAATGAGAACTCCAGAAGAATTTACGCCCTCTCACCATTAACCCGGGTGCGATCGCCCCTCTCGTGCCCACCTTGCTACCCCTCTGACGACACAACAAAAACAACAGAACACGACTGTTGCAACGCAATGAAACGCAAGAATGAGACAAACCGTTTCCACAAGCAAATCTAATGCATAAGAACATAGAAAAGCTGACAACACTGTGATCATAAGAATTACGATCGGGTGAAAGCGGGCTGCATGGAAAAATCCCACAAACAACAAAACAGGCAACATTTAAAACTTCAAGTTTAAGATGTATAAACACTACATAATATAAGGCATTTCAATGATAAAAGCTAATGAAATGATCCGATGAAATCATGCTAAAAGCATGCTGTTAATATTCATTATATAAAATTATTAATAAAACTTCCACTCATGTAAAAATGTGACAAATTCAAAAACAGCAGCAACAACAACAACAGCAAAAACATCACATTTCTTTAAATTACAGTCTAGCCTCGTTATGCCGCCACCCTCGCCACGTCATGCTAGGATGAGTGCTTATGTAAACTATATTCGTTATGTCGCCAAACAGACAAACTCAGAGGTGAATCGATCAATACATATACTGCGTGTCGATCAATATAACCGCGGTATGTAGACAATGCTGCTGTACTTGGTTAATGCGTAGAGAAACTAAAGTGCCAAAGCTGCGTTTAAGTTTGAGTTCCCACAAAGTGTGAGCAAATTTACATGATGTCTCTGAAGCGAAAACTGTTTTGTCTTAATCCTGAACAAAAAAAAAGGAAATTTGTATTTATCATACGAATAATTCTTCAAAGACACAGCAGGAAATTGCTACTGTATTTAGTGCGAAATTTGGTGACACTGTTAGCCGGAGAACTGTAGGAGATATAATAGCGAGTAAAGAAAAATGGATGCAAAGTCATGGTCACAGTGGCTCAACGAAATTGCGACGTGGACAGCATTCCAATCTGGACATGGCACTTCAGCTATGGTTCACGACTGCACGATCGCAAAATGTCGTCATCACTCATTCTAAGATTATTTTTATGACATTTTTTCATTTCTGATTTAATGTTGATTGGTATCGTAATGCGGAATATATTTTATATGTACATAGAGGAACACTATGTTAATCAACTATTATGTACAGTATGTATATACATATAGACTAACTTCGTTATGTTCCCATTATCTCGCCATACTCGCCTCTCGCCAAAAATTTGCCCTAGACGGACAGTGGCGAGATAACGAGGTTAGACTGTAAGTATGAAAACACGTTACACTTACAGCAGTCAAAGGTGAAAAATGCAACACACCACACGAAACTTACTAATATCGGCAAAGAAGTCTGCAAATGGGTCTCGCCCGCCGAAAAATTCCCTAAAAACTTCTTCCGGATCTCTGAACGTGAAACCTCCGTGGAAAGTACCAAAATGGAAGCCAGCAAGATCATCGAATGCCGAACTGGTAGTTCCAGCTCCGTTGATTAGTCCCTCCTTGCCGTACCTGTCGTATATTTTACGCTTCTCTTCTATATAACACAAATACATAAAACTTAAAGCAAAACCGGACCCAATTCTAAACTGGAGGTTAAAACAATTTACCTTGTAAAATATTGAAAGGAAACGCAGTATTTTTTTAAAGAATGACTGGTGTGAATATGAATTATTACCACACGAAAGTAATTTCGTGTTCCTGCGGCTAGGTCTTTACCATTTTCGTCATTCGTTAGTTAGATGGGTATTAGTGCCCGCATTTCGGAACATGATGGATGAAAAACGGGTGCTGTACCTTTCACTACAGACGTGTTCTTTTGTGACATAATACACACATGCATGGGCACAGGAGTAAATTTAAAATTTCAGTTTTTATCTCAGAACTTGTGGAATTTTTGTACATTACACTGAATGTTACACGTTAGCACTGTACTTCAATATTTGCCTTTGCAAACACATGCAACACGTTCGTGGAATGTTTGTGCTGTTTAAAAATTATGTTCATTCATGATGTCATCAACAGCTGGACTCACTCGCTGATAATAAAGTTTTTAACCTATCATTTCATCATCAGAAATGCTTTGCAATTACTACATGTGCTAACATGTACACATTTTACCCAATTTACCAAACTCAAAAATGGGGTAGGACATGAAAATCATACTCAAAAATGGCGTAGGACATGAAAATCATACTCAAAAATGGTGTAGGACATGAAAATCATACTCAAAAATGGGGTAGGACATGAAAATCATACTCAAAAATGGTGTAGGACATGAAAATCATACTCAAAAATGGGGTAGGACATGAAAATCATACTCAAAAATGGGGTAGGACATGAAAAATCATACTCAGAAATGGGGTAGGACATGAAAAATCATACTCAAGAATGGGGTAGGACATGAAAATCATACTCAAAAATGGGGTAGGACATGAAAAATCATACTCAAAAATGGGGTAGGACATGAAAATCATACTCAAAAATGGGGTAGGACATGAAAATCATACTCAAAAATGGTGTAGGACATGAAAATCATACTCAAAAATGGGGTAGGACATGAAAAATCATACTCAAAAATGGGGTAGGACATGAAAATCATACTCAAAAATGGGGTAGGACATGAAAAATCATACTCAAAAATGGGGTAGGACATGAAAATCATACTCAAAAATGGGGTAGGACATGAAAATCATACTCAAAAATGGGGTAGGACATGAAAATCATACTCAAAAATGGGGTAGGACATGAAACTCATACTCAAAAATGGGGTAGGACATGAAAATCATACTCAAAAATGGGTATGATTGAGTCTGTATACTCATACACATACTCATACTCTGTAAATTTTAGCCATTTTAGGTATTTAACACACCAAGACGTAGCAATATTTCAGCAGAACTTAGACGTTCCAGTATTATTGAAATAACTATTGCATCACTTTGCCTACAACATTTTACTTTTAAAAACCTAGTTTGCTGTTCTGTTATCAACTTTGATCTTCACAAACTTTGCTGTGAATTCGTTTATTTTAAGTAAATACAATTTCATCTTACTGTCTGAAAGGACTTCGTAAGCTTCAGATATCTGTTTAAATTTTCTCTCAGCTTCTTCTTTCTTTGTGGGATTTTTATCTGGGTGCCACTTTAGTGCGAGCTTGCGATACCTAGAAAAAAAATCAATATTCATGTTAACAAAACCCCGAGCAAACTGGCAAAAATCAACTTCCCGTTCAACAAGCAACGTAAGAAGAATCTTAATGTCATTATCCGGAAAGCCAATGCAAAATTTGTAGAAAACTTCCACTGGTGATAGATTTACAGACCTGGAAGCTTCCAGATTTTTCAATTTGTAAACATTTCAACTAAGACTATAAAAACGTCACACTCGAAGTTCCGCGGTATAGCCAACATCATAAATTTACCTTCTATTTAAAAACTTATGTAGTTTTAAGCAATAAGAAACTGCTGGCAGTCTGAAACCAATGAAACAGAACATAGACAGGCATCTGATTATTTTCATACCTTGAAGGGCAAGCAAAAGTTAAAAATTTCGCAGCTTTGAAACACCAAGTAAAAACTGCAAAACTTGACTGCCAATTAATGAAGAAGCCAGTTGCTAACAGCACGGATTTAACGCTCGTGTTTTCAAATAGTTCTTGTAAAGCAACAAACCATTTGTTACAATTTGTTGAGTCTGAACCGTGCTTTTAGATCAAACAAGTAACAAATACACCACGAGTTAGACAACGTGCACAAAAAGGAGCTGAAAAATACGCTTTTTTACCGCTTGCTCGGTGGCATCTCTCTTCACCTCCAAGATGTCGTAATAATTGCTCAATGTCACTGCTTACTGCATTGCCTTATCCACTGTGCTACGAACACTTGTATACTTACTAATAATTAAGAATACTTACGCTTTTTTTATTTCTTGCTCGGTGGCGTCTCTCTTCACCTCCAAGACGTCGTAATAATCGGTCATTGTCATTGCTTACTGATTTCCTGTAAAAACAAAAGAACATACATACAGTTAATGACGACTCACAGCTTGTAAAATTCCACAAATTAAAAAACTAAAAAACAGAAGACCATAAGAGGTGAAATATGAAAGGTAAGTAAAAAAAAACATTTAAAACTTTGACAGATTCATTAAAGTGCAAACAGTTCACATAGTGTTTGCTTAATATCCCTTTAATGATGGCAACAACCACTTGTGCAGAGGAGCTACATATTGGTGAAACCTCCTCTGTTAATAACGTTTACCGTTCTTCACCATCATTACAGCTGCCACCGCCATCAGCAGCCAAATCATCGCCACCAAGGACGACAACAACAGTAACTCCACTAGCACCACCACCACCAACAACAACACCATCATCAACAATAACTCTACTAATACCACCATCGCTACGACCACCACCAAAAGTGTCACCAACAAAAACAATAAATCACCAACATCAACGCCACCACCACCACCAACAACAACACCATCATCAACAATAACTCTACTAATAGTATACCACCACTAGCACCACCGCTACCACCACCACCAAAAGTATCACCCACAAAAACAATAAATCACCAATATCAACACCAACGCCACCACCACCACCACCAACGACAACAGCAACAATACCTGCATCAGCACCAACAATAACTCCTATAACAGAGTAACGTTTTTTCAGTTACTAGTTCATATACTCTGGACATAATTATCGGCAATAATTCACCAAGCATCTAAGCACCAATGAGAAAATCAGCTGCCGTTTGGTAATTAACATTAATGATTAATCACATGACCATCAATTACTTAATTACACTGATTCATCGAGCCTTGCAAGGGAGATTCCTAGTCACGGATTACTCAGTTGTTAGTTTTAAAACTTCTTCATACCATCCCGCCAGCTTGCTGATTAAACGAACATGTTTCCACGTGGCGCGAACTTTTACTAAAAATAAGTGAACGTCTCTTTACGCTGTTCTTAATCAATTTCCTGGGGCATTGATCTACTTAAATTGGACCTCGTCAAAACCAAATCAGACTCTGTTTAAAAAAATCCCCAGCGTTTGACAAAGAAACTAGCCTGGCTTTTAAACAGTTTCTAACAATTTCACGGACTTAAAAAGGCCACTACAAGTAGGGTTGCCACCACTCCTGACTTGGTCAGCAGTCTCCCGAAATTCAGACATACACCCCGTAGTTCGGTCAGGTTTTTGAAAAATTATGAAATCTCTTGATTTTGATCATCATTTTAAAGTTCTGTCATTCATACTGGGGTTTTTAAGAAGTGGGAGCTTATTGTTTTTGAAAGGAGAATTAATATTGCTGATATATTTATAGAGAAACAGGAGAGTTTGATAATCTCTGTGGGTTTCTAATATCGGGATTTTCATGGAGTTTCTTAAAGAGGTGGCTGTACATTAGACACGGTGAAGTTGCAGTTCGTAATACGTGTGCAAATCACGTGGATTAATCAGAATAAATCATCATCATCATCACTTAGCACCAATGTACGGCTGTCAACACGAAATCGTGCGATCAAAGGACTGAAAGGAATTACGTCATTTTCCTATTTCCGGCATTGAGCGGCTAGAACCGATTGTGGCTTTCACGGAAACGTCAAACTATCAACGTTTTCTCTTCATTCATCAAAATCTTTCGTACGCCATTTTCGTTGCGTAGCAATGATTAAAAGCCAATAAGTGTTAGACTGAAATGTGGGCTGGTGGTGCATTGAAGTGTCAAAATCACAAATGCGTATATCAGCTGAAAACTCATAACGTTGCAGAATCAATTGCTGAGGGACAAATTTTCCTGCCAGCAACTTCATAATGAAATTTACGTCATCATACTAAAGTTCAACAAGACAATCAACGTCATGCGGTCATGGCAAAAAGTACCTGGTTCAAATCCGGGAAAGTCAGCAATTTTTCAACATTCGTTTCTTTTGGTCAAATAAGTTTTATAAATCTAATAATTACTGTGGTTCGTTATATCACTGTCATAAAGCAAATGGACAAAGAAAGGCACATACAGCACAAGCCAAGTTTCTGACAAACCAAGTACCTTTGTTAAGAACCAAATACGTGATCTGTAACACAAGTACTTATTTTGTACTACGGTTAACATCGGCGAATGAATACTAAAACCATAGATACACCATGGCTAGAAACTTACACATATCGCGGTGCTAAAAAAGAAGAACTGAATTAGATTACGGACGGACGGATGAGATGCAATCTCATACAACGCTGATCATTGCACGACTCCCGCCTCAGGTGTTACAGTAACCGTACTGTCAGTAGAAACGTGGGTCAGGCCTAGATTTAACGCTCTCAGACGAGCTGTGCACAATATCGTTGCTGTTTTAATACAAGGACATATTAACCCTGACATCAGCTGTTACTCAAAAACCTCTTTATTCACCGTCACTCAAAATTCTACACCCATAAAGCCGCATGCAGTTAAAACCTTGTATGTAAAACTGTGAAAGATTGAACGTGGGACAGGTATGGAAAAGTTGCACAAACTTGAGAACCTGCTGTCATGTGAAAACAATCCTTCCAATGCTTTGAAAATCAAAACCCCGAATCCCTAATGTTTTGCATGAGCAAAAGTGATCAGCTATTCAATTTCCAATTCAATTCAATTTCATAGTGTTACAATGAAACATGATTAATAAAAGAATCTCTAATAAGTTTTGAAGAATGGTTAAAATGTATAGATAGATCTAGAACTAGAGAAAGGATAGCAAAAAGACTATAAAGTCACCTAGTCTGCTGTCCTTTACCGAATATAGATAAAAAGATTTTTTAGACACTGGTGGGCATTAATGTTATCAGTTTAATTCAGGAAACATTAGTAATTTTTAAAATTATGACATTTTCGATATAATCCAGAGAAAAGAATATAAATGTAGTTTAATTAGCGGGCAACACAATAAGTAATTTACAACTATATATGTATATTCACATATTCATATAAACATATATTATATATATATATATGAGGTGGCACAAAAAGGTCTCTTATTCCAGTATGAGTTTTGGAAGGAAGCGAGCAAAAACTTCGCTTGTTAAAATATTGCAATTTTAACGTATATTACATTGCTACCATACTTCAACGATCCCTCCCAAGTTTTGTTAAATTGTTGTTATAATACAATTAAATTTATTGTATTTTTAATGTAACTAATGTAGTTTTTATCCAACGTAAACCCATGTATTTTAATTTTGCTACTTCACACAATGTAGGCTGGCCTAAGAGCTAACATGGCCTGCCAGTCTCATGTTTTATAAAATAATGTATATTTTTACAAAAGTTCTTAATAAATAAATAAATAAATAAATAATCAATGTAGTTTTTATCCAACGTAAACCGATGCATTTTAATTTTGCTACTTCACACAATGTAGGCTGGCCTAAGAGCTAACATGGCCTGCCAGTCTCATGTTTTATAAAATAATGTATATTTTTACAAAAGTTCTTAATAAATAAATAAATAAATAAATAATCAATGTAGTTTTTATCCAACGTAAACCGATGCATTTTAATTTTGCTACTTCACACAATGTAGGCTGGCCTAAGAGCTAACATGGCCTGTCAGTGTCATATTTTATAAAATAATGTACATTTTTACAAAAGTTCTTAATAAATAAATAAATAATCAATCTATGACATCTAGATGACGATAAAAAGCGCGAACAACAGAAGAAAAACTAGAACAGCTAAAAACAAACAAAAACGGCAGTGAAACGAAAAAGTATCCCCCTATGTTGGAATGGACTAATCCAGATTAGACTAGGGTATAAAACAGCACAGAGACTCTTACTCCCCCCCCCATGTTGGAATCTACTAATCCAGATTAGACTAGGTTATTAAACAGCACAGAGACTCTTACACACCAACACCCTGAGGCAAACTCGTAAATACAGCAAACTTGGCATAGTGATAAGCCAAACCAACTCACACAAACTCAGTTACTGGATCAAACAGTGAATGATACAATTGTTATTACAAAAACTCAAACAGTTATATAAAGAAAACTAAAACCTACCCGCCCACGACTTAAAAAGTTGTACCGAAAAACTCAGACATTTGAAGAACTCCAATAACTGATGTACTTGATACCTCTAAGCGAAATTAGTGTTGAATATATTAACACCCACAGCGCCGTCTGCAGGCAATACGGAAAAACAATGGTATAGTTTCAGTGAAGTTCACATTTATTAAACCAGAAAGATAATGACACGTCTAAGCGAAATTAGTGTTGAATATATTAACACCCAACAACCACAGCGCCGTCTGCAGGCAATACGGAAAAACAATGGTATAGTTTGAGTGAAGTTCGCATTCATTAAACCAGGAAGATGAACCAGCTGAAAAGTTTAATCCACTAGATGATTATTTTCACAATTCAATCTGCCCGCTGGCAAACGATAAAATAAGCCAGCCAGTGATGGATTACGTTTGTTTTTGCCCGTGAGCTTGTTGCTGTCATACCGGAAGCGGGTTCGAAACCGGAAGTACAACAAACTTTGCCACTATTTCACCAACCAGTCGTGTTTGAACAAGATACAGTGAACAGCATTTAGTTTTATTTTTTACCTCATTGTGTCAATGACAGAAATCTTTCCAGTACTGTATTCAAACAGACGTTTTTTCACAATCATCACAACCTAACGACGGTAGTAGAGTGTACAGCATGTAATTTTATTTTTACCTCATTGTGTCAATGACAGAAATCTTTTCAGTGCTGCATTTAAATCATCACAACCTAACGACGGTAGTAAGTTATAAGCAACAACAATGCAGTGTCTTAAACAACTTTATCAACCTTTTTACGCAGAATTCGTAAGAGGAAACTTCAATAAAAACACTGTTTTTTATATTTAATATAAAATAAAACCAAAACTATGTTAGCTTAAATGCATTTCTAGCACAGCAATTAAAAATAAATAAAATGTCTATCATTTAATCAAGATAAATGTGAAATCTTGAGAGAGAAAGAGTGAGATATTGATAACTCTACAGTTTTCTTTGGCATTATTGCAAAGATTCATGGTAACTGCTTGTCACGCAATGGCTTCATTCATCAAATACATCATTTCAATTGCGTATGCATTAACCAGCAAATGAAAATCAATATTTAACTTCGTGCTTGAGCTAAAATTTCGTTACTCCTACAGTGTAAGCTAACACTTTTAGACAGAAAGATTAAAAGCGCTAACTCGTTTATCAGAAACAAACGAATTTCCATCATTCATGTTGTTTAACACTACTGTACTTTTAGGGAAAGTCAGCAAGTGTAAAAACTGCTAAAAAGAACAAAATCAAAAATATAAAAACCTTTAGCAGGTTTGGCTTTAGTTTTACACCATAAAGTGAGTATACAGCACGGCTATGTGAGTATACAGCATGACTATTCAATGAAATCAGTTGCGAAACTTGGCTTTAGTCTTACACCATAAAGTGAATATATAGCACGACTATTCAATGAAATCAGTTGCGAAACTTGCCTTTAGTCTTACACCATAAAGTGAGTACACAGCACGACTATTCAATGAAATTAGTTATGAAACTTGCCTTTAGTCTTACGCCATAAAGTGAATATATAGCACGACTATTCAATGAAATCAGTTGCGAAACTTAGCTTTAGTCTTACACCATAAAGTGAATATATAGCACGACTATTCAATGAAATCAGTTGTGAAACTTGGCTTTAGTCTTACACTATAAAGTGAGTAATCAGCACGACTATTCAATGAAATTAGTTATGAAACTTGCCTTTAGTCTTACACCTTAAAGTGAATATATAGCACGACTATTCAATGAAATCAGCTGTAAAGGGAATTAACTGTGACGTCTTTTAACAAAGCGCTACGTGATTTTGCTCTAAGACGCTTGAGCTGTTAATAAGATAAGTAGCAAAGAGATAAACTGGAGACGTGACCTAGAAACGCGTTGATCACATTATGCTTTGTTATTTTACAGTGTGTGCACAGCATTGAAGTCTTAGCATTGAATGTTTACTAGAGAACACGAGGTAGGACGAAAGTCAAGCGATCAGTCAACATAAACGCAACACACGAGTTAGAAAAGCAAATATGGATCACATAAACAATACAAAAGCCCTGTACACAAGTAAACAAAGTGAAAAAAAAATCAATAAATGGGACAGACTGGTGACCACCACTCCCTGCATTCAGTTTGCCAAGCTTATTTGCAAACGATCCTTTGTTCAAACAAACTAGCTACTGTTCACGGCAAAAATAGGATAACAGCGGACACTTGTTGACCTTTAAACTCGCCATTCCGTAAAATTCACGCCGCAAATAAATAACCCAAGTCATTTCTGGGTCTCTCTACACACGTATGCATAACTGAACAGGGCTTAATAGCCCCACATTCAACACGAGCTAATAGAACGAAATAGAAACGCAGATCTCTGAGTACATATAACATAACACGTGACTTGATTATAGATGCATTGTGGTCAGACGTATCCACAGATCACGAGAGACTTGAAGGAATTGATGTTATTGATCGTTCACGTGACTAGTGACTAACCATCTGCTTTATAGTCAAACCCTTCAACAAAGCTTTACACAATCTTATACGACGACTTGTCGATTTCAAACTGGTTACAGTATCTTAAAAGTGAAAGGAGAATTCTATTAAAGCTCTGTCAAACAACTGTGTCGCTGCGGTCGCAATAACACACTTCACAACGAAAGTCCCACCCACACAACATACATCACAACGAAAGTCCCACCCGCATAACTTGATAAACATACGAAAATGCATTCATCAAAGCAAATGGTTAATATGTTCATTGTCTTGTAAGAATTCGGCTCTCTTGGACTGAAGAAATCAACTAAATCTTCTCTGAACAATTCGGAACAAACAGACCCAAGTTACAGTAATCATTCATCATGTAAACGACTTGACTTGGAAAAGAACCGGTCTATTTTTTAACCATCAATAAAATCGGGTTCACTCAACGCAGCAACTCACCCCGTGGCTTTACAGTATTACACTGAAACTTCTAAACGTACAAACACGGAAACAGCAAATAATAGAACGCCAGTTACCAGCTGGGAATATACGGAGACCGGTAATACAGCCACAGGAATAAGCTATGGAAAAGACACATTTTTGACTAGGAAGAAAGTCAATTTCGGCTAGGGTTAGGGTTATTTCTTTTTCCCCGTGGATTCATTTTATACTACTGTATCAAAGCTAACAGGCTGCACACTAAATTAAAACCATTCTACGTGAAAAATATCAACTAATGCCATAAAGTATTAAAGAATTCTAGTTGTGGCAGCACGCAAGTGAAAAAGTAGAAAGTAGGTTGCGACTCATCTGTTGGTGGTCTGAACACAATCTCCTCTTGTCTGTTAACTAGTTTATGAGTTAGCGAAAGTTTCTACGTACAGAGTAGAGTGACCACAAAACTGTGTTACGGAATACAAATTTTCTTTCATAGGCTCTTTTACGACGCGCTAAACACGTATGATAGAATAAAAGACACAGAGAGTCCAGACAGTGTAACAAGTTTCAGCTACTTGGTCTAATCTGTAAATAGCCTGAGACAGAAGTTAAGTAAACGATTGCTCAGATCGCTTTTCACAAAATAAAAACAGCGGGGTATTCTGTGTGTGCGTGTGAACTAATTCCCACTCCATGCACCAATTCGACCTAGTGCAGACGGCTGGCGTGTGTGAGTGAGTGCATGCGTGCGTGCGTGGGTACGCGTGTGTGTGTGAACCAATTCCCACTCCATGCACCAATTCGACCTAGTGCAGACGGCTTATAATACATGAATATATCTCAATCTTAACTTCTTAAATTTGAATTATGAATTTATTCCACAGCAACTCAAACATACCTACAAGTTGATATTACACTGAAAAAAAAATAAACTACGCGAGTTACTGTGAGGAGGAAGGAGCATTAAGCTTTCGAGTCCTCCTCCAGATAAGTGAAACAATTGACAATTAATATTACATTTTCATCAGTTATAGCATACATTAGAACAAAATAAGTTTTGTTAGTAACATAAGATCAGGATGAGTAAAATTGTGAGTTAATTATACCGTTGTAGTTAATAATTCTTTGATGCTTTTTTAAACTAATAAAGACTAAGAGTTTTAATTTCACATGGAATTGATGACCATATTTTAATAGCATTATATTTTGATAGTTTTCGACTGAATATCTTGTGTAATGATCATGTTGATTTGAAACTGGACTAAAGTATGACTGAAAAGCTGGTGGAAGTAGTGAATTATGATACTGATACATGAAATGAAGACAATACATGCCAACCAAGGTATGACTTTGCTAGCAGTTTCAAATACTGAGTGAATCAATCGCATCTCACTGTTTTGAACTATACAATTTATTGGCATTGGAAGTACTCGACGGCTTTATTAACAGTAGAAGGGCTACACACTTATCACATTCCACATAAACTAATTTAATTTGCTAAGCACCATATCCGACTAAACTTTTGATCGCGTACTATAACGAATCCATTTAAAATGTTAAAGGTAAAAAGTCAGGAAAAATCAGAAGAAGAAGGCAGAAGGCACAGGAAAAGAAATAATTCAAATAACCCTAACTCTAGCCAAAATTAATCGTGACTTTTTTCCTGTGACTTTGTTACCAGCTACCGCTATAACACACCTGTACACTACAGTAGACTAAGCAAAATTTGCTACACGTATGTACTGTATGAACTGTATGTATGTATATGTATTTACAACACCTATATGTAGGTACTGTACATACTGTACTGTACGGTATGTACATGTATTTACAACACCTATATGTAGGTACTGTACATACTGTACTGTACGGTATGTACATGTATTTACAACACCTACATGTATGTACTGTACATACTGTACTGTACGGTATGTACATGTATTTACAACACCTATATGTATGTACAGAGTTGATACAGCACCAAAATACTTCACACTGTACAAACGAATATTTTACATGTCAACATGGCTTACGACATTTTAGTATAAAGTTTCGCAAATACGTGACATCTACAGCTGTGCATAGAAGGAAGCCATCAAAATAATTATGATATCGACTGCATCCGATAACTTGAACACGCTACACAACCGCTGAGTGACATTAAATGCGTGAACCTGTCGGAAATGCGCAGTCACATGAACCACATTTAAATAACTCGATCGCATTCAAATATTAAGTTTGGCCAAGGGCAAGTCCCAAGACCCTGTTATGCGTCTCGATTTGAGACGAGCCAACGCACGGAGAATGCAAAATGCCCGCTAACCAAATAGATTTCTCGTTCAATTTGCACCTACAAAGCTAAATTATTTTCATTTCAAACAACTGCGGGCAAAAGCAAACAATCTCTAGATGTTTCTGACGCAGCCTCCGAAATAGAAAAGCTGCTCTCAGCCGTATAAATTTGGCATGAAATAAAAGATGACTGTCTACACATCAAAAGTTAAAGAATTGTCAGTACATGACATGGACATGGCAGACTCTACTAGCTATCCTGACAGTGCATGACATGGCAGACTCCACTAGCTATCCAGACAGTACAGGACATGGACATGACAGACTCTACTTGCTATCTAGACAGTACATGACATGGACATGGCAGATTCCACTAGCTATCCAGACAGTACATGACATGGACATGACAGACTCTACTTGCTATCTAGACAGTACATGACATGGACATGGCAGATTCCACTAGCTATCCAGACAGTACATGACATGGACATGGCAGACTGTAGCAGCTATCCAGACAGTACATGACATGGACATGGCAGACTCTACTAGCTATCTAGTCAGTACATGACATGGACATGGCAGACTGTAGCAGCTATCCAGACAGTACATGACGTGGACATGGCAGATTATACTAGCTATCCAGGCAGTACATGACATGGACATCGCAGACTCTACTAGCTATCTAGTCAGTACATGACATGGACATGGCAGACTGTAGCAGCTATCCAGGCAGTACATGACATGGACATGGCAGACTATACTAGCTATCCAGGCAGTACATGACATGGACATCGCAGACTCTACTAGCTATCTAGTCAGTACATGACATGAACATGGCAGACTGTAGCAGCTATCCAGGCAGTACATGGTATGGAAATCGTAAACTCAACTTGTTGTCATATAGACAATCTACAAGCACATATAAATTTGTACATTGTGTATGCCTTTGTACAGCAAGTACAGAGATAAGGACTTACAGTTTATGCCTTTGTACATTAAGTACAGAGATAAGGACTTACAGTTTATGCCTTTGTACAGCAAGTACAGCAGTAAATTATGTGTTATAACCCATCAAGTTAAAGAGACACACTTGTATATTATGTGATTGGAGACTAATTAAAGAATTATACAGGTGTAGATCATGAACATAGTACTGAGTTATATTCTTGCTAACTAAAGAGTATATGAACCTGTAGTTTGTTGTTTACATTATATTGTTTACTTTTGGTTATCTAATTGTGCCCTAAGTCCTGAGGTATATTCACCAAGTAATTAATTATTATCTTGCAGCTTATTGGGTTGTAGATTTTGTACTTGTACACTAAGTACAGAGTATATGCTTATTTATTATGCACTTGAACACGAAGTATTGAAGTACACGAATGCTTGTTTAGTATGTACTTTTACTGAGTAATATACTTGTATATAAGCACTTGTGCAGTAAGTACTGAATTTTATGCTGGTAGCTACTAGTAAACTAAGTACCGGGTTTTACTTGCAAAGTAACTAGTGATATATCGGGTAGTATATTGTGTACTTGTACACTAAGTCGAGTATATGCTTATTTATTATGAATTTGTACACTAAGTACTTAGTTACATGCTTGGCTGTACTTGTACTTGTACTGTATTTGTACACAAAGTATCATCTTGCCAAAGTTTTCAAGTACCTACAAATGTCAAGCATCTAAAAGCTCAACTTTGCCCAAAGTATTGGTTTCTTTCAATGTAAAAGCAACAAGTTTATTTGGGTATAACGACACCGACATGTGGCCTCTATTAGCGCAGCAAGGGATCGTAGCACGAAGCCCACCACCAAGCAGACGGAATCAGCAAGCAGTAATGCGGTAGACTCATGAAGCCACGCAGGCTGTGAACCAATCAATGACCTTGCTGGCTCCCTCGGAAACAAAAAAATGGCAAAGATATCTAAGACACGCTGCATAGTCAATATCAACTTTAGTGCAATGGCTCACTCACAGCTTGGTGACCAGACTACCTACCAAAATCAATTTCTCGATGTCGCCATCATCAACTGCACATTCCCAACAACTTCCAGTCATCTGTAGTCAACTGCTTACATACTCATTCGCCCACTCGACCCACTTTTCCGAATCAACGTCCCACACCCGTCAACACCCCCGACTCGGATCTGGCTTCAGCATACTAGAAAGTAAACATTTTCTCCAGCTCCGCATAAATGCATAACACTATCGAGATGCTAACAGATGCTAAGAAAATACGTGCAACCCTTACACGCAGTCGTGAGGGTCAATGCACACAGGCAGGAATACAAACAAACACTCCCTGATATTCCAACATCATTAGTAAGTGAAAAAACACGGTTTATCAACCCCAAACTTCACGTGTTTGTAAATTCATTGTTAGTTAAGCAATCCTCAATCATTTTAACATGAACATTATCAAACGCCGAGTTTATTAGGATCACTAAAGATTAGGCAATCAGGACCACTAACAGTTTTCAATGATATGCGATAAGCAGGGCATTTATGACAAGGAAGGCAACACTTGTTTGATCATGACAGTAGCAAACAAGGTTTGTAACTGGATGGATGACCAACAGGAAAATTGTTTCGTCAGCTGAATTGAAGCCCGTTCATTGATTGAAGGACGACTGAAAGCAGCACTTGCTTGATCATGACAGTACCAAACAAGGTTTGTAACTGGACGGATGACCATCAGGAAAATTGTTTCGCCAGTTGTAATACAGCCAGTTCATTGATTGAAGGACGACTAAGGATGTATACAAGGTTTACACCCCCAAACACGAGTAAGACACTATGTGGAAAGTTTGCATATCATTGATTATTAGTATTATCATTAATAGTCATGGATAGGCCAGTGGTAAGGTACCATCTTGGGTTGACAGTGTAAATTACCAGTAACAAAATAACGGCCACAAACATGAGAACTGATCCATTGATACACATCCTCAAACCACCAATAGCAAAACTCCACAAAATCAGTCTCGAAGAATCCACTGGAAACTAGACGACTGACCACCACTAGGAAATGAAGCATTGCACACATAACACACCAAAAACAACTTTAAAAGTTTGTTTTAAGTTTTTCAGGGTTTTAAAAACAGAGATTTTAAACATGATATCTGACCAAATGGTCCATTCATTGACCGATCAGCAATGGATGTTTCCTGCATCAACAATGCAGCGTATTCATTTTCATTTCAAAATATGAAGATTTCAGTTGCCATTAGAGGTTAGTTAAGTCTAGTTGTGACACTCGCGCAAATCTCCCCAAGATGGTGGATCTATACACCATTCTAAGTGGCTGGCACAATTGTCTTGGTACCAATATTCAGTAAATGGTACGCGAAGTACTTACATATTATTGCTTAAATGTAAAACACAAAACAAGTTCTACTAATTTAGAAAAATAAGTCTTTAGAAAAAGCTCCTCCCACACCTTCTACGTCAAAGAACCATCCTCCATATTCAGTCAGTTTTTTAACGATTCACCATTAATGTACGACCAGCATAAGCTGCAATTTGTGCAAATACACGCTGTGATACAGGTTTTACATGTCAAATGTAGACCTGCGTTAACTCAAATGTAGATTTAGGTAATTCAAACGTGTCTTGGTAACTCAAATGTAGAGTTAGGTAGTTCAAATGTGTTAACAATGGTTTTCAACAAATCTTGAGCGCTTTTGGTAAGTCAAATGTAGACACATGTCAAGTCAAATGTGACATTGGTATCTCAAATGTGGATAGGTGGTAAAGTTTAAGGATGTTAAATTTAATCTTCTTTAATTTCAATTTAATAATTGCTCCTAAGTTAAAATAACAACGTTATAGGCCTACTAATAGATGCACTATCTTTGGTTTATCTTTTTCTAATTTGCACTTAAATAACTTAATTACCGATTAATTCAAAGTATTGCATCTACATTTGACTTACCTAAGTCACATTTAAACTTTCCTGTGTATACATTTGAGGTGTAAAATCTATACAACTTATCATAACCTCTACAACTTACGTGAGAGCCCAGCTAGGCTTAGAACAATCCAAGCTAAACGAATAGGTAAAAACGACTCTATAGTGGAACAGACGTTGAATCCAAAGCACGTGTATGATCCACTGCACCAGGAGACAACAGAGAAAGCAAGGAGCAAGGTAACCGATGCACACCAACGTATGACAAGGGTTCCCACAAATTCCGAACTCAGCTAGTATGCGATTCAGTTCAGCACATAACATCACACTCCTGTTAACTTTGCGTTGGAATCCATGAGAAAAACCCGCTAGACGACTGCACGCACGGCTCGGGCCAGGATGCTGCCGGGAGTTTTAGTAGAAGCCAAGCGTAGTGACGTCAGTAGCGACGAAACAGAGGTTTCCAAGTTGCACGGTTTCTAGGGAGAAGAAGCTAACGCTGCGTAAGTGAATACCGTTCCCGCGGAGTCTGGTAGTGAGACTCCATAAAAACCATTTTCATAAAACTTCAGTAACTGCCTCAAGTGTCTCTTCCTGGACGAAAGGAACGCGTATAAAATTACACAATTCTCCTTACAGATGAGAACGTACGCAAAATCTTCGAAAGCGAGCCAACAGGCGTATGTATACACAGAATTTTATTACCTACATAAATAATTTATAAAAGTTTCTATGCCACCTGCCATCCCAACAGTTTAATCTTCCTCAAAAGGTTTCAATCGTTACAATTAAACACAGTTATTAATATTTTGAAACCAAACTTCTCCAAATGAAAGAAAATGTGAAAAACACAGGACAGAACTTGGATTTGAACCAGAGACTTTGCGTTTACAAAGCAAACACCATGACTACTAGACTACTCTGCCCCAATTCTCATTAAATCCCTACAACTCATCAACCAATTGAACATTTCCAACGGTTAGTTTACTGTACTTACACTAGAGTAAAGCTAATTAATTTCTTTGTAATTCATATGACTTTTATTAAATAAGTTGCGTCTGTCTGTCTGTCTGTTCCGCCTGTTACAATAATCACCAAACTTGGTGCAGGTGTAGGCCTATTAAAGAACTGGGAATCAATCGGTTAAAAAAAGTCAAAGTTCAAGGTCACGAGATGGAATCAATCGGTTAAAAAAGTCAAAGTTCAAGGTCACGGGATCAAAAAACATCAAAATAAATTTCTGAATGTAGTGACTTCGTGTCGGGTGAGAGTTTACGTGTCTATAATAGCTCTCACTCTATTTTTAATCCGTAAATACCAGCTGACTGGAACTGGATTGCAAAAAAAAGGCCATTCCAACTCAAAAATTAAACTAGTACCAACGTGACTCCAACGAAGCGTCTGCACGATCTTACTGGCAGCCATTATAACAATAATTAAAGAATACAGATGAAACCAGCAAGCTTAAAAACCTCAATTAGGAGAAAGTTTGATAATGGTTTATTGTAATAATTCAAATCTTATGCTCTTGAAACTTGAAGTCTTCTACTTAAAAAAGTCTTCGACACACTAGAAGTTTGAAGTGCGCATGATTAGTATAATCTCTGACAAAACAACTTGCTAGTTTGTGATGACATTGGAGGTTATGATTAGAGGTGAAACAAGAGGAAATCAAACATTATGCACGTGCACGCTAAAAACATGGTTAGATTTACAGACAGGTAAGGTGTTGTGGCAACCCCATGATGCTGAGGTAAAATAAACACACAGCACAATGGTTACATAATATTGCCACAAATTTACAGACAGGTGAGGTGTTGTGGCAACCTCATGTTGTTGAGATACAATAAACACACAGCACAATGGTTACATATTAATGCCACAAATTTATAGACAGGTAAGGTGTTGTGGCAACCTCATGATGCTGAGATACAATAAACACTCAGCACAATAGTTACATATTAATGCCACAAGTTTACAGACAGGTAAGGTGTTGTGGCAACCTCATGATGCAGAGGTACAATAAACACACAGCACAATAGTTACATATTAATGCCACAAATTTACAGACAGGTAAGGTGCTGTGGCAACCTCATGATGCTGAGGTACAATAAACACACAGCACAATTGTTACATATTAATGCCACACGTTTACAGACAGGTAAGATGTTGTGGCAACCCCATGATGCTGAGGTAAAATAAACACACAGCACAATGGTTACATATTAATGCCACAAATTTTCAGACAGGTAAGGTGTTGTGGCAACCTCATGATGCTGAGGTACAATAAACACACAGCACAATAGTTACATAATAATGCCACAAATTTACAAACAGGTAAGGTGTTGTGGCAACTGCATGATGCTGAGGTACAATAAACACTCAGCACAATGGTTACATATTAATGCCTCAAATTTCAAAGTTTCAAATGCTACAGTTCTGTCACAACAAAGAAAAATAAATGTATCAAAACGGCACGCCAGGTGGCAGGCAATGTCACTGAATGTACGGCAGGTCCAGCATTACTGTTTATGTTCAGAACAATGTTTCCTAAAAACTGCATTTAAAAGTTTTATAAAACAAGAGAGAAGTGATTTGATTCACTGTAATGAGATAGAAGATTTTCAGCCAAAAATGAGTTTATAATAAAATATAAGAAGTGGCAACAGCTGACGTGGGATTCGAAAAGAAAATTCCGCATTGAGAGAAATGCGGGCAGCTTGTAAAAAGAGACGTGACCAACATTGATTATTTTTAGCCACATTATTAGCCACAGCGCAATTATTAACCCTAGTAAAAATGTGAGCTTCAATCAATGCATTTTATAAGTTCCAATCATTATACATATAAACTCATAAAACTACTACCATTCTTTTAGTTCAAATTGTTTTTTGATAACTTTCTCGTAGCCAAACCAGCAAATTATAACTATATAGTTTCTGAACACAATGAACCATATTTTAAAGGAATTCAATGTTGTTAAGTCAAGTAGTAATACTAAATTGCATACATATGCAACTAAAAACTGGATAAAACTATATAGACGCAGCAAAGCAGCTTGTAATCCAGTTTTTCCTTCGGATCTCTTATCTATGGAAGTCTCTAGCAGAAAACGATTAACATGTACCTCCCATTACTAGCAAATAAGTTAAAGCTGTAATTCTACTTTTAGACATATCTTAACCTTTTTATTAAAACTCCTTACTTTGAGTGACCAATGTCCACTGGCCTTTTTAGGGTGATTTGCGCAGATTGGAAAACAGAATGGAAGTCATTTACCCACATACACTGCAGTCACTACAGGATTAGCATGAAGTTGTTCAAAAAATATTATAACAATTAGGGAATTATACATAATATAATCTCTGAATCAGACACGTTCACTCTACACTGACTACACACAAAAGCGTGAAAACAGTCATTCAACACATGAACAAAATTTAAACGAAAAAGCTTAACAGTTCTAAGTGTTAATCAAACGGTTAATCAATTTCTGGCTTGATTTTTTTATTTCATAAAAATCGCGGACTTTAACTCTAAAGTCTTCCCGGGTGACAAAAAAAGAGCTTAACACAAGACAGGATAGATAAGCCAAATGATCATATATTAAATGATTTCAAGATTTCACCCAATTCGTTTGTCACCTGATAAGATATCTTCATAACTTAGATTATGATTCACGATTTTAATGATTTCAACTAATTCGTTTGTCACCTGAGAACTCTTTAGCACGAACGTCGAGACAAAATGTCTTAAATTATTCATATAAATTCTGGCTGCAATACGTTAGTTCTAAACATCCAATAGATAAAAAGGTAATCGCAGAGTAGCTAACAAATCCTTTAAAAGTAACGCGACCAAGGCAACATGAAGAAAATCGGTTTTGACAGTTGGGATTAGGAAAATGACTCGAGGCAAAGCTTAAATAGTAAACAGCTAAGAGTAAGAAGTACAGCTCACATTTTCAACACAAACGTTGCAGTAGGTGTCAAGGATGATGTCCGCTGGGTTTACGTAGAAACCAAATGTTGTGATGCTGGAATGTGACTTCATTTTTTCCTTTTACACAGTTTTACAGGAATAATTTGAGATTAATTAAAAATAACACAATTTCTTTTTAAATACTATTCCATTTTACAAGCTCATTTGAGCTTTTTGCTAATTTTTCTTTGCAAAATGTACATCCTTTAATTTGGAAGAATTGGAATTTATTATACATGAAATCCAACCAGTAATTCCACAGCAGGTGTTTTCTCCAAACTCGCTCAACCCATTCTTTTAAATCTTGCCTAAGCACAAACTAGTAAAAAGAACTAGGAGCACACTTCACTGAGTTCTGTATTCTAGGAGTTGTACAGTGCTATTGTAGGAGGAAGAACAAAACTACAAGGTACTTTGTTTACTTTTTAAAAACATCTCTACCTTGACAACCGAGAACAGTAATTCCAAGTAATGTTTCGAGAACTTTTTCCTGGGAAAACTAGAAAACACATTAGGGATACCATCCACTATTCTCAACAGTGGAACTATTCATTGGTCTAGCTTTTAAATTATTACGAACCAGTGTTGTAGTCAAGTCTTTCAGTTCAAGTCCAAATCTTGGACTATTAATATTGTTGATAGGAATGATTTACGTGAAATGTCTGCACATTAGGCTTGCTGATACTGGAACTAAAGTATTCCTCGAAATATAGGTATGTTGGTACTAAGCAGCTCGCATGCATCCATTTTCTTTCTGTACTTCTAACAAAATTATCAATGGAAACATGTGAATGATTGCATTATATGAATTTGATATCAATGTGCCAGTTTGATGTGCACCAACAATATGGCTTTTAGCCATCGATGATTTATTACTCTTTGTCACAAGATTTGCAAGATCATTCAAGTTTGTAGTACTGAAGAAACATAATTTCGATTTTCACTTTATTTCCTTATGTCCAGGTTTGTTTATTTCCTTAGAATGGGCACCGTCTCTAAATTACGCTTAGGTTGGAGAATTACAGCCTAGACTAGAACATGTTTTAATCCTTTCATAATAATTTTGACTTCTTAAAGCACGACTATCATGAAGCCCTCGATTTCTCCTTACAAAGGTTTAAATTTGGTGCACTAACCACTCTTTCTGGCAAACTATTCCATTTGTTCACTACGCAGTGTGAAAAAAATGAACTTTTACAAATGGTTCTTGCATACCGTTTATACAATTTCTTAGAATAACCCCTAATGGACAGCAGAGGTGCAGCCTTAAATAGTGTATCACAACTAACAAGGTTGTCTCCATTTATGTTCTTGAATACCTCATACAAATCAGCTATTTCTCTTCTCAGGACGCAAAACAGCTGCATAACATAATCGCAGGCACCTGTCTTGAACTTTCTACAATCCCTTGATGTCAAATTATAACGATGGTGACCATACTACACTAGATTATTCTACCAAATCCTCAGGCTTTTATTCGTTTCCTCTTTACTTTTTTGATGGTGCATCACAGGACCACAAAAATTCATTAACGCTTAATAAAAGCAACGTTTCTAAATAAAAAGTAATTAAACAATATACTGTAACTATACATACCATTGAATTTTTCTTCAGCATCAAAATTACACACGCTCACACATTTCCCCACGAACCATTTGTGTGACGTCAATGGATAATTTGGATTTTGGAAAAGTGCAGGGAACAAAAACGATTACTGCGCCATCTGTGATGAATTTTAGTAATAAACTAATACGAATGTAATAGAACGACAAGCATTGGTCTGTGCTGATATCAATATAAAAAACAACGAACTGTACAAATAAAAGTATTTCTAACAAATACAAAGCACCTAAAAAGGCGATATATAAGTTTTTCTATGAATCCTGAAGTTAGTGAGCTCCTTTATTATAAATGCCATGATAAAGAATTTTAACTCAAATTTTGATGTCACAATCAATCACATAGAAAAAATATCTTTTGTCACAATCATTTTTATCATTTTTAAAAGTCAGTATTAGAGACACTTTCATGCAAGCACATTTTCATGTAACAAGCAAAAGCAATATAGAAGCTTACTACCAAAATGGATATTCAACTGAGTGATGCGGTCCACTACAGTCCAGAGGTTGATCCGCGGGAGTCACAGGAGCAAACAAACTTAATAGAAGCACAACAGCAGCAGCCAAATCCTCGAGTCCTTCAAATGTTTGTTCCAGATTGTCCCATGTGTCAGCAAGAGTGCGAGACACTAGCAAGTTTGCCACAGTCATTGGAGTCCTGCGACGAATCGAGTGGAACAACGATATCAACACCGCCATCTTATGAGCAATCCTTCAATGATGAAAATTCTGGTACATATATGTATGGACTTGCACAGCCTCAAATGACAGGCTATGCAAATCAACAGCAGGCAGTTAGTCTCTCCCAAAACCCATCAATTTATGTTACATCTTCGGGAATAATCGCCCTGTACTTCAACAGCAATATTGTAATTGAAATAACACTAGACAACGTTATCAGAGTCATAAATAACAATAACGGATCGCTATGTGCCGTAAATCGGAATGCGCACCGTAGTGTTATTTGGCACCCAGGAGGAAAAATAGTGCAAGATGGTGTTAGGGTAGAAACAGAGGTTTGTGCATGTTTTATAAGTACTTTTTATGTTTGCTTGTAACTTAACTCTTCGTATTTTGGAAGTGTTTCGCTACTGAAAAACTTCTGATGAAGTAAAGCACTGATTCAAGTCAAAAATTGATTCTTGAAATGTACAACCTATTACGGTCAAATTATGCTCAAGTTGGAGAAATAAAATGAAATAAAATTTCGAAGTTAAATAAATCTCAAGTAATAAAAATACCAGAGACATAACATGGCAATATTTTCTACAATTTAATATACTGCAAGCCAGAATTCAACAATTGTTTGTGGCAAGACTAAAGCCTGGTTCATTATCAAAGACAAAGCCTCTAAAATCAGATACTAAACCGGCAGAAGTGTCTCGAATGTACGAGATAAACAGACAGGATCAGCACGGTAACAAAACCGTTCTGAACCAGTATGCAGCCCAGCAGTCTCGCACCACTATCATGGCGCACGTGCACATAACCACTCGGCCATGTAATATCCATTGATATCAATGAATTTTTGATCAGCACTTGACCTTGATATTTGCAATTGCTTACACACTTGGCAAGAATTGTAAAACCAAAACCATACATTCCACTATGCTGTATAATACAATTCTACAAACTATTATCCACAAATCAAGCCAGTAATAATGTACAAAATTATGGCATATGAACGTTTCTAATAGATAATGTTCTGATTCTTAGTTATTTGCTAACCAAAGAGCTCGATTCATACCCGAAGGTATTCAGTTTCTGCATCCGGCTTGCCAACATGCGTATATTCTAGACGACAAGGGGATTCGACTGACGCAGCCAAGTTTTAGGAAAATATGCCGAGACTACTCCGTCGACTATCTGTACGAATCGAAAACTTTCGTGTACGAAGATTTAATAATGCAATGTCTGACAGCTGCGAATCAAGCCCACAAATACATACGCAGCGACGGAACGACTGTCATAATCCTTGGAGGTGTTAAAATGCAGCACCGGATGAACGGAGACACACTTATTACCGCAAGAAGACGGAGGATCATCGTTTCGCCATCGATGAATCGCTTTGAAGTTAAAACGCCATTTGTACAGATGTACGTTGACGGTCTATGGAACGTGCACGTTCAAAGAGGGGAGCGAAGTTTGGAACTTTCGCTCTACAGTGGATTTGGTATTAAAAATGGACACATTGTCACAGGCTTTGACAAAAAAGGCTCTCTCGTAGCACCACGCAAATATGATATGTAAATAATGTAAATAGTAACATATTTATAGATTTTAACTTGTGCAATTTTCTTGTGTGTGTGTGTGTGCGAGCGAGCGAGCGAGCGAGCGTGTGTGTGTATATATATATATATAAAATGCATAAACACAAAACCTATGTACAAGAGCTTCATGAGGAAATAAAAATCCGCTTAAAAAACTAATTTGCAATAAATTTTACGTGCCATGTCACATATTATACAAATTTCTTCCAGCAAACAACTTTATAATGAAATAAAATGTTCGTTTATTCCGTCTCTACCTCAGTATGAGTCTGCAACGTGGATAACTCATATAAGCTAGCACGGGCTGCAGGCTTTGGTCCAGACGATCTGTTTAATGATCCCTTTGGCCGTCCTCTACGTTTCACTTTCTCCGGAGGAACCTCGACTGACAGCACATGTGGTTCTGTCTCGCCTACTGCTACGTCCTTTGAGCTAGTACTGATTGAAAGTGTTACCGTCTTTTTTACAGAATCAACTTCTTCTTGCCTTTTTTTACCCGCTACACTTTTCTTTTTAACAGCTTTTTCTGACGCCTTATCTGAAATCTTCTCCGTCATAGAGATATTAGATTTGTCTCCAGCTTCTTCTTCGACATAAACTGGCATACTTAGATCCAAAGCCAAATCAGTCTCTTCAACTTCTTCTTCTTCATAAATATCATCTATCCAAGAATATAAAACTTACATGATCAACTCGAATCTATTAAATAAAATATCTAACTAAACAGCAGACTTCCTGCTATATATTTTGCACAGTGAAAATTATAGACAAAGGTGAATTAACAGATTAACTAAACTAGCATGTATAGTTGTATATTGCATAACATATAATCGAAGGCTCTTTGTACCATCTTACTCGAGACTGCAAAAAAACTGTTAAGCAAATTTGGCAATAAAACAAGGTGAATTAATACATACATGTCTAGGCAAATATAGACATTGTGTTTTGCAAGAATTTTCTTCACTGAAGTTGGAGTTACAATGAGCTTTAACTGTTTACTATCTTTTAAATCAAATGTGCATTGTATCTATAAATGTAAAAACTCCTATAGAATGCAATAAATAAATAGAACAAATAATCTAAGTCATTAAATAACTAATTTATCTGTGCAAACTGTCATTAATGTGTTTTTAAATCAGCAGTAACTTTACCGCTTGCGTACTACAAGGTAAAATATATGTTTTTTTATGGTGCAAATTTCAAAAAACATTTCAAAAACAGAAGCATTAAAATTGTCTTTGCATACTGAAGAAAGTTTTTCTTCCATCCCTAGTGACATCCTTTGAACTGATGAGGTAAGACAGAAACAAATTTTTTGTGGCCGTCATGATGACATAATTTCTCATTTGAAGTAAAAGCTGATATAAGAAACAGCAAAGCAAAAGTTTTTTCAATGTTTTCAAAAACACACCTTCTACACCACTCTGTTTCTTTGCTGTCTTCTTTTTTTTCTTGTCCAGACAGCCATGACTCTCATCTCTACTTTGCATTTGAAGTTCATTTGTCCGTTTCTTCTTAGGAAGAGATTTCATGGCTTGTTTCTTAATATGCGTACGCCTCGGACCGACGCCATCACCATCAGGAACCTAGTACAAATGTGGAGAGTTTCACATGAAAATCTCCTTGTACATATTTTATTTTTAAATGTAGAACATCAGCTGTTTGTAAAAACCAAAGCCAAATAATTGCACAAGGTAAGTAAACAAATGAAAATGGCCGCTATCAAACTAGAAATAAGTAACGCTAAACTGTTCTCTAGTGCCACTTAATCAAAGTAGTGGTGCTTTCAAACTAGCAGGTTTTCTCACCAAGTAACTCACAAGCGTGTTCAGACTAGAGAACAAAACGTGTTATTCTCCAACAGTAAGCGGGAGGTAACACTCTCTTCTCTGTTACCTGAGAAAAGTGTTGAGAATGACTCACGTTCACACTAGACAGTAAATCAACTCGCAGCAACTGTCGGAGAGTTTGCAATAAACTTTGCTATTCACAAAGCAGTTCACACTTTTGAGTTTGTTATCGAAGAGAAAACTCGCAACACAAAACTTGCTAGTCTGAACGCGCCACAACAAACTGTTTTTGACAAAAACTTTGACGAAGCCAACGGCGGACTGCTGTACCGTTTCTAGTGCTACGCTACAGCAAGCGGAAGTACATTTAATGCTCTTTTCTACAATGTTCGGAACTCTGCAAAATGGATACAGCACTCATGCTTGTGACAAGACTGGAACTTAGCTAATTCTCTAAAATGAAGAATGAAATGACTGACGTGTGTCAGCCATAGTCAGCTCTTATCCTAACGCATTATGAAAGATTTTTCTCACACACTCATGTCTTCCGTTTAGCACAACATAATGGATATTACAGACAAATTATTCTTGCATTAACATGAATAAGTGTTTATTGTATGTTTCACTTGTGTGCAGAGGAATTTATCTACCAGTTGTATTACAGTGTCACAGTTAGATACAAATATTTATTAACAATGTCATAAGCAATGCTAAAAATTTACCTCTTCATCTGTTAGCGCTTCTAACTCCTGTACATCCTCGTCAGAAACGTAAGCCGATTCACGATCTGACTTCTACAAATACAAAGAAAATAGTAATTAACTAGCAAACGCCCCGGAAAAATTTTTGCGTAACAATCCACTTATAATCAGTAATGCGCGAACATCTTAGATAGTGTTCATTTATTTATCTAATGCAAAGCCGGCAGCAGCTTTTATTGAATTGCAGTGATAGACAGAGTACAATGGAATGACGTCAGAACAATAGCTTTGCGTCAGCAGTTTTCTAAGAAAGAATCGATCGCGCGAAGCGAACCTCCAAACAACTCGTCACGACTTAAATGTATCCCACGTCATCATGCAGCCCTGTTCCTGCTCTTCTTCAAGAGTCCCGCCAGGCGCAGCCAGAACGTTTTTGCTACACGATGACCATAATTTTGAAAAAATTGGGAGTTGGGTCCGGGAAATCGCTCATTAAGGGTCGTTGTGGCTCTTCCACGAATGCTAACAATGTCTACCACACTGGTTGAACAGGCTATCCAACCATTATCAGCATCACCACAGGTCTGTTCCTAATCTCTAGAAATAAGAGGTATAAGTTTTGCAAAAAACGGGCACTTTTGAAAGTTTTTCGCTCCCCGTTCCTTCCGGCGGCCCCGATTCGAAAATATAAACCCTCGATGGAACACACTAGATCAAGACCTTTCATTTGATATATAGATTACCAAAAATGATGCCGTCGGTGCTGTAGCATTGTCGGTAATATATATATATATCGACCACCGAAATTAATATATTTACACAAATGGAAGCAGCTTTGCATCACGAAAACAAAAAAAAACACAAATAAAAATAATTATTATTTAGCAAGCTGTTAATCAAGCCTCTAATCAAATCACCAATAATCCTAATACGTCATTCACTAATTAATGTAGCAAATAATGAAATTGACAACTGAGTCAGTAAACTGTACATCTGCAACACAATTTCATTCACTAGGTGGCAGTAGGTGTTAAACAATTCTATTCACTAGGTGGCAATAGGTGTTAAACAATTCTATTCACTAGGTGGCAGTAGGTGTTAAACAATTCTATTCACTAGGTGGCAGTAGGTGTTAAACAATTTTGCAACTCACAGATGAGCAGCAGTAAAGCACTGAAATACAAATTCAAAGACATCTAAGTAAATTGCAATTCTATGGAACATTTCATTATGTAACCGTGAGTTATTTAGAAATTACATCATAATAAACGACTCAAGTTAGCAAATGTACTGAATAATGAAAGTCTACCTTTTTAAGAATCTCTTTCTTTCTTTCAAGATCCTCGACCAGCCTGCAATAAACAAATTTCTGTTGAAGAATTATATACAATAAAATAGTCAAATTTTGTCTATTCTCATATAGAAATAATAATTGTCAACCAGACTATCTATAGATTTCAGTACAGCAGCTAGAATACTGCTTACCATGGCAATACATCCAGACATCCAGACAAGTAACTATTTGCGAACATTTGGGTATTTCATCTAAAACTGGCAAAAAAATTAAAATTTTTTCCTCAATCCAGCATTAATGACCATATTTGTGCCTGTGGCCACAAAGCTGATTTAAATCATTTTGGCCTTGTGACCAGAGCTACAAATAACTGGAACTTATTAATAAAAGAAAGTTCATCTGTGTACCATAATAAGCATTTTCTTAATGTACAAAACATTTCAATTCTAACTTCATTTTCTAGCACTTAGCTACTTGTTACTGTATCAATTTCTTTTCGACAGGTCTGCTTAATCCTTACCTATTTGGCTTTTGTAAATATATAATTAGCGCACAATTTACTGTATCAATTTCTTTACTGGTCTGCTTACTCATTACTATTTGACTTGTGTTTACTACTTAGCGGCATAATGTCCTATATAAACTATAATGTTATATAGGCTCTGCCTATATAAACTGATTGTACATTTGTAAAATTTACCTCTGATAATGACAACAGTAATCTGTCAAAACGTTTGACGTGATTTTTGACATTTTGACAATGTGAATTGGAAGTTTTAATAAAGTTGTGTTGTTTTGGCTACAATTGTCAACCACTAATAAAACAGATTTAGTCAACCGAGTAATGCCTTTTCCACGCCAACTATTGGAACTGAAATTTTCTCGTCCCAGCGTGGCAAATACCTATTCTACCAACAACTTGTTAATGAATTGCATTAATTAGATAACTAACTATTCTTCTTACATTAGATTGAGAAAAAAACAATGTCTAACCAATGTTTTACGCATTGGTTAATGCATAACTAAATAAAGTCCACGTAAAACATGTAGAGTTACTGAGCTGACATGGCAGACGGCTTTGCTTTCCCCAGATGTTACGTGACAGTTGTAGTTAAGATGCGTTGCTGTGGTACACTTAATGTTTGGTCCACAGCAATTGCGCGTGCGCACAACAAAACTGTGAAAAGGCTTATGAGTACAACTATTACCTAGTACCTACATGTGTTTGCGTAGCTCCTATATTACTAACTGGAATGCATAACTGTTTGTAGTGCAGTACCTTTTATGTAATTGTACATGTTTGTTATATGGGGCTATATAGAAAACGCTTTATATGAATGCATGAGAAGACACACATTTTCTGTCAAAGAGAACTTTTTAACACCAATCCAAAAATCTGGCACCCCTGGTTACAGCTTAGTTAGCCTATTGGTAAATACGTCCCTGAGAACATCGTGAGGCACCTCTAGGAGACACCCAAAAAAAGTTCTGAAAGACACATCAGCTTGCTCATAAAAAACTCAGGATTGAAATTATTGCTATGAAAGCAATTCTTGGTGACTCAAGTAGCAGTGAATCTGTCTGAGATGTGGAAATCCAAGGATCAAATCTTTAATGAGGAGTGATTTTTTTCCAACTTTCACTCCATGCCAAGCCAAAGGGTTAAAATCGCCCTCCAGCATAGATATACCATTATAGGAGTACTTAGCATATATATATATGTTATTGTTCACTTGTCAATGTTCACTGCATTTCTCGCTTATGATCACTAATATACATAAAGATTACTCATCTAAAACATAATTTAAATGAATTAGGATATTATTATACGCAGCTCTTTGTTCCATTGTGCAGCTAACAAACTTATTAGAAAATCTGCTTATTGTACAAATGATGTAAACAAATAATTATTTAGCTCCTTCTATAACATGACCACGTGGAGAAATTTTTTTGATTATAACCTACAAAAGTTAAAAATAGCACATAATATATCGAAGAGGAAGATCTTTAATTATGACTATAATGCTAGATCAATGTGTGTACAACAAAATACATACGTAATACATAGAAAATGTGTGTATAGCTTGTTAACCCGTTTGAAAAGCAGTTCTAATGTAATTTGCATGCCGATGTTTAAAAGTGACATCCGTTTCACATCTCAAATTAGAAAATAATGACGAAACTTACTATATAGGCAATAACGTTTTTTTGGTAACACTGCGCACTAAAAAGTAATCGTGATTTAGCTAACTGAAACTTTATACTAACACCAAGTCATTTAATTATTTATTTATGTATATAATTGTGTGTACTTGTAATAATATGAATAAAATTGTTTCAAATAAAGGTAAATCAGTCAATAAACTAGAATCAGAAAGTTGAATGGCATTAATGCATTACCTCTGCACTAAAGTTGAAATGTTCTGCTGTACGACGTTCAGCGAACTATCAGGTTGTGTGACATCAGACTCATTAATCGCACACTTTGTACTTTGATACTGATTATGAATTGCTCGAAGTTGCTGCAAAAAATTTAATGAAGACAACTATATCAAAACGATTATCTATTAACATAAGACATTACTCAACAAGATTTAACGAATTTCGTATTAAATACTGCAGGACTGACGCGGCAAGGCACTTCATCATTACCACCGGCCCTAGACTTTGGAATAACATCAACGAATACATAAAAAATTCTTTATCTATAAATAACTTCAAAAGAAATTTCAAAAGTGAAATCTTTTCTAATTATACAGAATAAATCAATTTGATTAATTACACTGCTGTCCCTGTCGGAATCCATTGTGTTGCTGGCTATGTCAATTTGTACATTTCTATAGTTCATGTTACTTCATACAGATACCATCACATCTTTCTCCTTCTTTCTATTCTCTATCAACCTTTCTTTCTACTCCTTTACTGCTCTTTTCTACTACACTCAGTCCACATTCATTTGGGGTGCTCTGAACAAGTATTTACTTCTTGAGTACCCCACGGGTCATTTGCGGCTTGGCATCTTGTGTACATAATAATAAATATGTTATTAAATACTTTTATGTACAATGCTGTAATGATGATTGTGGATTTATTTAATAAATAAATAAATAAATTTCAGACTATTAAATTACTCGACGCAACTAGTAACATGTAAATATGCCATGTTTAGCTTTTTTTATTTTCCGTTGATAAATATTATTTCAATATTATTATTCATGAGGTAAAACAACAGCAGTAACAACAGCAACAGAAACAGCAACAGCAACAGTAAATAAATACAATTTGCAGCTAACACTGAAATGATATCGTCACATTAAATTAAATCATATTTTAGATGCAAGTTATAGTATATGAGTTTTTTTGGGAACAGTTTTAATTTTAAAACCATTACTAGCTGTAACAATAGAATATATGTTTAATAAGAAAACAAAAGCTATTTGTAGTAAGTCTTCGCTTAACGACTCTCCTGTTCAGTGACATTTTGCTTTAACGACGCTGAACATTTGACACCTTTTTTCCAATTAACGACGAACATTTCATTTTAAAGACAATTTTTTTTACTTTGCTCAAAGCCAATTTTTATTTTATCAACAACTTTCTTACCTAATTTGCTGGATTAAAATAGCACTTACTGCATTATTTTATAATGTAAACAGTGCAATTAATACAGGTGCATATGTTTTTGTTTCCCGACTCACTGCTAAATGCCAGCCGAGTAGTTGTTTGCATCAAGCGAGACCTGAGAGCAAATTTTACGTAAAGGAGCTTCGCCTGCAACCTGTTGCTATAGCCACCAGCGTAAGAAGAAATTCCAAAGTTTGCCCCTCAAATTACTTGCTCTGGCAGTCTCAGCTTCGTGTAATGACGTTTCGCTTAACGTCGCGTTTTGATGAAACGCATTAGCGTCGCTAAACAAGGACTTACTGTATTACCTTTGCCCTTCACTTGTTAAAGAGAACACGTTGGAGCAGGTAAGATAATCGACTAAAACCAAACAATACCTCAAAGTTATCTGTCTTCATCAGCTGCACAAGTTCACTCGTTTTCTCTTTCAAATGATCCGACACTCTCTCTATCTCTGACATGGCTTTTATAGCTATCGGCCCCATCTGAAAAAAGAAATGGATACAAAGTCGCGCTGTTAGTCATCTAAACGCTCATTACATTAATTTGTAAATTAGTGGTTACTCATCACCTACCTCGGTTGGCGTGGCAACGAAAGCAAACGCGTTACATAATTTCAGTTTGAGGAATATGAAGCGAGCATCGTGATGATTCTGCGCCACAATGACATTGTAAAATTCTTCAAACTGCAGCCATTGAGACAATACCACTCTTATCTGAAGCAAAAAACAAAGTTACGTTACAGTAAACTAATCACTAAGATTTCCTTGTTTAATCATGGAGATTCTGACACAAATCATTCTGTTATTTAAAAGAAATGACAAGTAACTTGGCAAATAGGGGTTTATTTTAATGTTATCGCTTAATTGGTTGCATAAGAAAAATATAAGAAAAAAACTTGCAAAAACTGTCTATAAAGCATAAAGTTAATTTATACTACTGCTATATAGAAATTTTCAGGTGCAGTGGTTGCAGTAATTCACTTGAAAATCATGACGTAACTGGGACGCTGCTTGATTTTTCGTACGTGCATCATGATTTTTCGTAAGTGCATCGTGATTTTTCGTACGTGCATCGTGTTTTTCGTAAGTGCATCGTGATTTTTCGTACGTGCATCGTGATTTTTCGTAAATGCATCGTGATTTTTCGTAAGTGCATCGTAATTTTTCGTAAGAGCATCGTGATTTTTCGTACGTGCATCGTGTTTTTCGTAAGTGCATCGTAATTTTTCGTAAGTGCATCGTGATTTTTCGTATGTGCATCGTGTTTTTCGTAAGTGCATCAAGATTTTTTGTACGAGCATCGTGATTTTTCGTAAGTGCATCCTGATTTTTCGTACGTGCATAGTAATTTTTCGTAAGTGCATCGTGATTTTTCGTACGTGCATCGTGATTTTTCGTACATGCATTACTTAAACTAATTCAGATTTCTGCAGCTTACCTAATGTTCGGGCAGAAACATTACACAATTAGCCATCCAATTTTTCGTAAAAACTTATTATACTTTTTATAGAAATTGGCAGTGCATTGTCTTTCTTCAGTCGACGAACGATGTCACTGAAGATGGGAGCATTCATGAAATGATCAAGAAAGTGACTTTCCTAATTACGTGAGGTGCTAATTACACTTTTATTACTACATTCTTTTAGCATTTTTTGCAAACAGTGAACAAACTCGGGAAGCCTCTCCTTTAAAAAAAGGCAGACAGATTCTGAAGTTTAACAGCAGAGAAATTGACTTATTCAACTCCTTCAGGACTGCACCATTCAAAATAGGTCATATAAGACCTATGACTTTTCTGCTACTGTATGAGCACAGACATAACTAAATGATTACAAGTCAGATACTGTTCTATTCAGGAGAATCACGGCTATCTAATTATGCTGTTTGTTTAAACATTTATAAGTGATTTAATTGGATAAGATTAAGAAAAACACACCCTCGTCAGACACTCCAACTTACCCAATTGAGCAGCTTAGTCTGGGGTACACTTGTCTGATCGTTATAGATTTAGATGCGCATAGAAAGATTGCTAACTACCGTATAGAACAATACTTCAAAAGTGTGGCGCTCAAGGGCCGTTTTCACTTAACAATCGAATGCAGTTTCTCCTTTCATGAATTTACAATGCTTACCATAACTTTCGGAACAAGCGGTTGCGTGGAAAATATCCCGTACAATAGGTAGAGTCCACCAACACGTTGCTGAAATGATTCGGAATGAAGGCATATCCTCAAAGCTATTTGCAAACATTCCTCGGTAAACTGCAAATGAAAAAACATAAATAATCTTGCATGTTTGTTAGTAGCGAATCAAAGTTACGGTAAATTAAACTTACCTAGAAGCACCTTACAAATTTGGTAGTTCATAGAGTAAACTATTCTTAATTCTGGTAACATTCATAGATATTTACAAAAACAAGATTTATGAGACATTTAGCATTTAGACATTTAGCATGCTAGTACAATTCATTTCTTTATTATTTCTTTTTTTTGCTCATTTAGAATATGAAATTTCGTTTTTGGCATTTTTTTATGTTATATAGATGTAAACCAGTGCATAATTCAATATTTCGTTATTTTTGATTAGTTATCGTCTGCACTGCATGCGAAATATTTATAACAAACTGAGTTGGGGTGGCTGATACGATAACGCATGTTCTTCGCCACCCCTTCCCATCTGATTGGCTATTATAATTATGCTACTAAGCTTTAATCGATGTTGTATGTGGGAAAAACAATAAATAATTTGATTTGATTTGTTATAAAGTTGCATTTAAAAACAAATTTTCTGAACAGCAAACATTAACACACGTTTACTACAACAAAAATGTCTAATTCATTCAAGAAGTTGTGCTACATTCTTTTTGAAGACCTTAACTGCTAGCTTCTCCTTTTTTAGCAGTGCAAACTTTTGTATCATTTTGCTGAGAAAACATAATCTTGATTCACTATCTTTTCTTACTCTAATTTACACATCTCATAAAAACAACTTCATAGAAATTCATTGAATTTTACAAGTGAGTCAAATAAATAATTTTAAATAATATGCTATCATAAATAATCTTGCAAGTAATTAGCAGAGGACAAAATGGCTCTTACCATAATGCGTTCTTTCTCACTAGGTCTCAAACTGAAATATAAAAAAGCTGTTTTATAAACGTTAAATTAATAATAACCTCAAAAATGAAACTTGGAGATTTTTCACATGTATGCAGTTCAAAACATTCATTCTGAAAACACCGTATGCAGAGTTCATTTGCAGGTATTGCTGTACAAAACATGAAAAATCAAACTTTGATCATGTACAGATGTGGTGGTGGTGCTGATGGTAACTGATACACTGCATTAGCTAGCTTTCTTATATAGGTAACTGATTATATAAATTAACACAGATGCACAGTCAGCAATTACTGAGCATGCTCAAAGTGAAGCACTGAGCTGTTGTTATCGCTCAAGGTCCTGTGAAGGTGTTCTTAATGGCACACTGAGTAGGGGAGTGCTATTACACTAGGCTAGGACAGCATTATACACATTAGATCACATTCATAACAAACTTGTTTCTGCAACATCTACGAAGCATCTTAATTCAGAACGTTATTCTTGACAAAATAGACTCTGACCCCGCCGTTCACAGAACTCTCAAGTTGCAGAAGTACTACAGAGTGAGACTTAAGAAATGACAGCACAAAGGAGAGGGTAGGAGGTGCGATTTACACCCAAGTACCTGATGCATTTCCCTCCAGAGAGTAGCACCAGAATGTCAAATTAAAAAAAGAAATAACACTAAACAAAAAACATATCGCTACAGGCTAAAAACGCAGGATGGCTTGTTTGAAACTCATAATTCTCGTACGTACATTTGCTAGTTCCCAGTTCAAAATCACATTACGAATAGACAGGCATGAAGGTAAAAATGAATCAGTTTAGTAATCAATTGACAATAATCTGTACATGCCTAAAAATTACCTGAACACCAGGGAAAATTTCATTTCCTGCCAAACCTTCGCAAACTGCTCAAATCGCACGCTGTTGGTTTGCGCAAATTTGTCAAGCAACTTATTGCAATCTGTCTGAAAACCAGCGACAAGAAATGATGGAACCTCCGTCACGGCAGGCGCAACATCCCAACGGGCTGCTTGGTTCACTGCCATCTTCACACCAGAAATGTAGAGATAACTGAAGGAAAATTATTGCCTCAAATGCTGGATTAAATTACACTTTCTAATCAGACGAGCTGAAATGCATTACTTCGTAACTTAAAAACAAAACGGGAGCGAAAATCTCATGCATGGAAACTTCTGTAGCACAACATAAATTTGACATCAAGATCAACTCAAACAGGTTTTATTGATAGACATCGCTGGCTGAATAACGGAAAGTCTGAAGAGGCAGATTTGTATCAATCACCATAAAATTTAATAAACTATAATAATAAATGCAATTAAAACAACTTCACTTTGGCAGCAGATATTTGGACAGTGAATACTTGGGCAACAGGAAGTGGACGTTTGGGAAATTGGACATCAATACTTTTAATAGGCCTATTATTACTTAATTCATTACTTACCTAACAACCTACCTAAGTACTTACTTACACACGTGCTTACTTACTTACTTACGTACATACTCACTCACTCTTCTGTTACTTACTTACAATAGGACAGAATAAATTCCAGTAGAATGAGTGCAATGGAACAAAATAGATCACAGTAGAACAGCTAGAACACTAAGAGTATAGAACAGGACAGAATGTAATAGCACCAAACGTGTAATGTAATGTAATGTAACTGAACAAAAGTTATCAAACAAGCTATTTGTATGTTAGTGTGCCCACCAACACCCCTGTTTTGGGTCAGTAAGCCCATGTCATGTCAAAACAGTTTAAATTTAGGTAGATGAATTGGCAAGCATGCAGGTAGATAGACAGACAGCTAAATACCTTAGCTAGGTAGGTATTTAGATAGGTAAGTAGAGGTATTTAGGTATGTAGGTTGTTAGGTAGGTTGATGGGTAGACAGGTAGGTAGGTGAATAGTAAGTAAGTGGGGTTATAGCCTACAGGTTGGTAGGTATACAGTTTAACATGTCTATTTTGCTTTGTATAAAATTATTGCTTTCATGTCTTTCCATCCAGAATCTGAATTTTCAGTGTTGACGATTATTGACTAGATTTTGCTTTGCAAATTAGCTCACTTGATAATGAACTTTTCCATTTACAATCCACTTTTTTATTTGCCTGTACCAGATGTTGAATGCCACCTGCTCGTGAATTTAATTAAGTGACCAGTTTTTTTGGGTTCTAATTAGTTTATCTTAATATCTGCTTAGCATAGCTTATCTAAGAAACACTCTACCTCTGTGTGTGCCAGCTTGGGTGCTCCTGTATGAGATTTCTAGTGCATGCAGATTTGTCCAAGCGTGTTTTGAAGGCACTGACTGTAGTGGTATTGATGACTGCAATGCAGTGCAGTGAATTCCATGTGTTTACCTCTGCATTTGAGAAATTAAACTTATATACATCCAGACTGAAGTTTTTTACATACAATGCATTTATGGTCTGTAGTTACTTGAATGGCAAAATCGAAGAAAAATGCAGGATCCAAGCCTGAAACATCTGTGAACTGATCTTTTTATACAGTTCGACTAAGACACCTCTAGTACATGTGTATGCAAAGCTGCGTAACTTGAGTTCCTATCATCTGTTCTCATATATATGACTGTTTAAGCCAGAGACCACTCTTCTCTTATGGATTTCCTCTAGAGCTGAAGTATCCCTGACATATCCTTGGCTCCATACATGATTTACACATTCCAAGTGTGGCCTCACTATAGAGCCTTATTATATTGGTATGATGATATCTCTATTCCTACTAACAATTGTTCGGGAAGCAGCTCCAAGTGTCTAATTTGTCTTGGCAACTTTATCATTGATGTGTATAGGGTATTTGAGTTGGTCATCCATACCAACACTCAAATATTTCTCAGAAGTAACGAGTGATAGAAATATTCTGCCAAATTGATATTGGCATTCAGGATTGTTTTTTCCAAGATGTAGCACTTTGTGTTATATGTCTGCTCTGTTAAAAGTCATTTGCGAACATTTAGCCCACTAGTTTATTTTCTCTAAATAAGCTTGCAAGTCAGCAGCAGGTTGTGGCAACGATACACACCCTGCAAGCTTCGTATCATCTTTGAGTTAAATTTCGGGATGATACCACTATCAATGTAGTCAATAAAGATCAAAACAGCAATGGTCCTATAGTACGCAACCTTGGGGTACTCCAAAAAGAAGGAAATGTCGGAAATGAAAGTGTTGATGTTTGTTTGTTCTGTATCATCACCATTTGTTTTCTATCTGTCAGCTATTCTTTGACTCACCTAAAAAGTTTACAATGTATATCATGTAGGCCCGTAGCTTAACAAGAATACGTCGATGAGGGACCACGGCTATGTCCACGTATATAATGTCAATTGAAGAACCAATGTCAATGCTCAAAGACGTCTAACAGGTTGGTTGCCAACTAAGTTTTTCAAATATGTTAGCGGCTACACTTGTCAAAGAGATTGGTCCATAGTTGCTGGCTACATTTCTGGAACCTTTCTTGTGACTAGGTGTAATATATTATAGGTATTATTAGTTTTAATAAGGTTTGTCGTTTCTCGGTTCGTTATTACCAAAATAACAGCAAATTTACAATAGCGTTTGGATCACGTAAATGACAAGAACTTTCATTTACTTCATCAACTTCGAAGGTTTCTGCTTGTGTTACGCACGTGAAAACTGAAAAGGTAAGATTAGAATTGTTCAAACAGAAAAATTTCATTATACGTACATAACAAAAATTAAAAACATCAATTAGATATGCCCGAAAAAAGGAAAAAATACATTAAAACAGGTGTGATCAAGGGGTGCATTACATGCACCTGGAGAAATTGCAGACCTATTATGTATCCAGCTTTTCCATGCTGTATCATTTCTTAAGAAACGTATCTGGGTATCTGAGAAAAGGTAACAATTGGCATTTAAAATTATAAAATAAAACAGTTATCGATTAGTTGTGTCAGGTGAAACTAATTAAGAATTTCCAGCAATAGGTTTTGTGGAGCCCTTGATAACCGTTCTTGGGTACTAAAACGCACATCATTAATTATGATTTGGTTAACATTTATATTATGCCATGAAGTAACAAAAATGATAAAAATATCAATTAGATGTGCCTGGAAGTAGGTCATCAATGCATTAAAACAGGTGTAATCAAGGTAGTACATGCCCTATGATAAAAGATTACAGATTTAAGGTATTATTTTTAAAATTATTTTTGAAAAAAATAACTTTAAAATGCTCTTGGATTAGTTCTACAAAGAATTAATTAATGCGTTGCCATGACAACGGAGTTTCTTCATCCTAGATTTTTACCTGTACAAGAGGAAAACATGGATTTGGCACTAAACACAGAAAAATCACTTCAATGGCTGTGTGTAACCAACTAAATCCCACTTTCTAAAACGCATAGGTTTCATATCGTAAATTTCGTAATACTCACGAAAATGCTGTTTTCCCGGTTTTTCCTGTAAAAATTTTCCCTAGCATAAATCTGAAGATGCAAAGTGTTTATGAATATCTGTTCTATGTACACTGAGCTACCAAAAGTCATATTAACAATTAACTACCAGCTGAATTGGCATCTTTTATAACAGTCCAAAGTTGACAAGTTAGCACACTTTCGTAAAAGGTCCATTTTCACACCTGTTAAGGTAAAACATCATTTGGATGAATTTTGGATGCTGGAAAAATGAATACTATGTTGCCATAGGACTTGATATGATTATTTCTCGTGCAATGCACTCCATTTAACAACACTAACATTCTAAAACCTGTATTTGGAATTTTTAGTTATAAATAATAGAATGCTAAAAGTACAATTTTCAACTTTTTGCTCAAACCGGACTTAGCCATTTTTTGTTACTTCTAAAACACGAGCGTTTTTTTGAACTTTAAATGACCGCCATTTCAAGACAAACTAATTATTTTAAATCTGTTTTTTTTTAATTAACTATATGCTCATAGCACTATCAAATGAGCACAGTTGCGACTATGGTGGCGCGCTCTACAATTTTCGTTCAGCCACCCTAATAATAATATGTGTGCTTGCATAGCAAAGACGTTTATAACTTGGCAGTTAGGCTTTTCTAGTTATTCACATATCTTGAATCTCCATTTGATGAGGATAATTTTTATACCAAGCTCAACTGTCTATGTTATTTCTAAGCTGAGATAATCCATGTTGAAGTTGAGGTGCAGAGGCTACACACTGAAAAACATAATCTTGAGAGAAATCGCTGTTAAAGTTTGACTTTTTTTTTGCATTTCTACAAAACACTTAACACCTGTACGAAAGGTTGGTTGCCATGGAATTTGCATGAGCACCTTGAAATTATGTTCAAATCCAGTAGATGGCTGTTCCAGACAAATATCTGGGTTTGCTAACAGAAAAAAAACCGCAAGTAAAATGACTTCTTCCATGGGCTACTGTGGGAATTTCAAAATACGAGTTTTTCACAATTGCAGTACTAGTTTCTAGCCAGAAACGTACATGGTACGGGGTTATAAAATTAAATTTTTAGTATATTTTTTTTAACATTTTCCTGATGATTTGATGCTAGAATGTAAAAGCCCAATATATTTTGCATTCGTTTTTATTAAAAAAACAAAAAATTGAGATTTGACCCAATTTTTACTACTTTTTACTTTGAAGTATCATAACACGTTTAACTATGCAGACTTATTGATGAATTTGATTTGCAAACATACAAATGTTAAGTCTTAGCACTCTGGTCGAGTCTAAGTTTTGTTCATAGATAATTGCATGAATTGCAGTGCATCTCTTCTGTTCGTAAGAGCTCCATTTTGGTTTTTGTTAAATCTAAAATTATTAATCTTGTTGTTAGCCCAGTAAATTTTCATAGATTTTTACAATTAAACTCTGTGTATAGATACATCAGTTATCAGAATTCGTTTTTTTTACTTAGTAATTGGTTAGACAGACAATTTTTATACAATTTTATGTAGAACCAATAGCCAATATATTGGTAATATATTTTTTACAGCTTCCTCTTGATTGTCACAATGGTTAGAAAATTAAAATTTCATGAGAAGAAATTGCTGCGAAAGGTCGACTTCATTTCTTGGGAGGTCGACAACAATTTGCACGAAGTTCGGATAATGAGGAAGTTTCACATCCAGAAGAGAGAAGATTACACGACGTACGGCATTCACAACTTTATTTTTTATAATATTTTGGACTAATATTGTTGAGGGATATGCTTTAGTATTTGTTTAATATGTGTAAAAGAAAAGACAGTTTTATTTTGCGTCTCCCTTAGTACATAAAACCATTTTAATTTGACTTTTATTAAGAAACCGTATTTATAAGTAGTTCTGTTTCAGTGTTTGTCAACTTTCTTTTTTCTCTGTAGTATTTTTAGTTTTGCACAAATAATTGTGAATAATGTGAATTTCTGATTACTGAGGTAGAAATTATTGCTAAATTCTTTTTCACATTTCCGCTTTTCAATTCAGACAAATTTGGTTTCAGATTTTAACAATTTACTTTATCACGATTGGCTTCATCATCATTTTTGAAATTCATTAAATCTCGTTTACAAACGTTTAGTAGTTTACTGTACATGCATGAATTCAAAAAAACATTTCACCAAGTTTGACGTGGATAAACGAGTTCTTTCATGTTCCATCACAGTTTGGCTGCTGCTGACCTACATTGCAACATGCCTAGTGTTTGCCTAATCATAATCATCAAATATCAGTTCTATAGATATGAGTGATCAGCGGTCATACTGCTGAACTTTACATCGTGAGAATCTTGCCTTTGTCACCGTTAGGTAGCTCTTACGTAGCTTGCGGATGCATTTTGGGGATGCAGAATAGATAAAATCGGTTTACATTGTTTTCAATGCAGCCTGCGTATGCATTGTTCTTTTTCTGCAGCTATTCCGACTGATTTCTTTCTGCAGGTGGAAACACGTCCGTATCCCGGATGCTACGTGAACTCCACTTTAACAGTCTTTGTTTTTCTTTTAGTTTTTATTCAAACGTATTGTTGTTTAGTGATTGAAACTAGTTTTCTAAGCTTTGATATACTTTCAGATATAACAGATTTTCAAGAAACATACGAGAATTAGCTAGAAAAATAAAGGATCTGGATCAGAAGGATGAATTCAGAACTGAGGCAACTGCACAACTCTTAGAAAAATTGTGAGTGTGCGCATGATGAAAATTATACTTTTACACTTGAATATCAGCAGTAAACACAATAATTATTATAACATCATTTTTCGAGGAAAGCAGGACGTAGCTATGTTTTTCTATAGCTAATTCTTAGCCAGGGTTGCCATTTTGTATGATGCTTATTGTATTGAAAGCTAAAAAGTATGGAATTTTCTATACTATACGAACGAGAGACTATACAATCATCGATAATTATACACCAATTTAGTAATGTGAAACTAAAAAACAAAGTGCATTTCTTCACACTTTGTCTTTTAGTTTTGCATTACTAAATTGTTATATAATTATCGATGATTGTATAGTCTCATGTTTATAAAATGAGCATGTATGTTCTAATAATTATGGTATAAGCAGCAGTCTGTCATATAGAAGTTCATATTGATCTGTGCCTAAAAACTAAAACTCTGTTTATGTCATTAGTAGTTGAACACCAGTCATTATTATTGAGCTTACCTGTGCTACAAAACCTTACACCACCAACAGTTTATGCTGCACATACAGGTACATTTTCTGGAAAAACTTATACTAGCTTAAGTGCACAGAAATGGAAATTTGAAATTGTATTTCAAAAAATCTTCCATACAAAGATATAATGCTCGGTATTACGTGTACCTGTTTTAAAGACATGTAACTGAAAAGGAAAGTAATTTATAATTTGAAAATGTTTGTACTGACGAGTAAAATGTCACTGTTTCACTATCCCAGTGTGCACCACTGATTCACTAAAAGGTATGTTATTGATTTTATTGATAGTATAAAGTAATTTAAACTTTTGCTTAATTAACAAAGAGTGCGCTACAAATACATTGATTATTTATTTCAAATTTTACTGTGTGGCATCTAAACTTGTTTCAAGCTACTTACTGTTGAAAAGGCTGTGCCTAATGGTCATTGGTTGGTTGGTTGGCATCCTTCTGTCTCGGAAGACAATGGAGTGTGCACCAAGTCATTGATCACATTGATGGAGCTGCAGCGTCGACTGTGGCTGAGCAGTCCGATCTTTGAACATCTCCAGGGCGCATGCCTGGGCAGGGTGTATGGAGATCCTGAGTTGCCCAGACAACAGGAACCCCCTCTCTTCCTCGCTGGTGTAGTCCAAAGGAAAGCGGAGCGATACATTTGGCTCCAGGTTGGCTGCAGGAGCTGCCGGAGTCAGTGAGCATGCTGCACTGGTCCGCCTTCGGGGCTCCACTCCTGATTTGGAAGGTTTACTCCTCTACACATGGCCGTTTGATCACTTGACCTCCTCCGCCCTCTAGCCGACGGCTGCCTTGTGCAGCTCCTCCACCTAGTGTCGAGATACAGTGTGGGCATCTCGCAAGCCTACAGCACCTGGTATTCCTAGGCGGTCACCCATCCAAGTACTAACCAGGCTCTGCGTTGCTTAACTTCGGTGATCAGACGAGAACCGGTGTTTTCAACGTGATTTGGCCGTAGTTAAATATGGTCATTACTCGAGTTTAAATTTACAAGTTTTGTACAATGTTACTGCTAATGCAAGCTCTATAGACAGTAAGATAGCTTGCAAGTGATACAAAATTTTAAGATTTTTTTAGTTTTATGTAGAATTAAACGGTTTTCATCTCCTTTAACTTAATTTCTGCGTGATCGTTGTGTTAAGTAACTGTTAATTCTTGACGTTGTTTTCAGGTATGCCATGGGTTTAATACCAACGAAAAGAAGTTTAGCTTTGTGTGATAAAGTTTCAGCATCTTCATTTTGCAGGTAAATATCACTGGTAAAGATCACATAGTTGTTTGCTACGTGTCTTTTCAGTTCCTTCAGAAAAAGTATGACAGTTTATATTTGATATTTGAAAGTTGACATTTTAAACGATGGACTTTGCGTAATTCAGTTCTGTTAAATTCGGAATTTTGTTCATCTCAGATGTACTCTGTCTGTAGAATGGATTTGTTTATATATATTTTAATGCTTAAAGCAACAGCGAAACTCTGTATTTTTAACTTAGTATATTGCTGAATTCAGTACATCCTAGAAGATCAGCTTGTGGTGTTCAAGTGTGAGCATATCAGCTTGTGGTGTTCAGGTGTGAGCATTTCAGTCCTGTTGTTCAGGTGTGAGCATTTCAGTCTTGATGTTCAGGTGTGAGCATTTCAGTCCTATTGTTCAGGTGTGAGCATTTCAGTCCTAATGTTGAGGTGTGAGCATTTCAGTCCTGGTGTTCAAGTGTGAGCATTTCAGTCTTGGTGTTCAAGTGTGAGCATTTCAGTCCTGGTGTTCAAGTGTGAGCATTTCAGTCCTAATGTTGAGGTGTGAGCATTTCAGTCCTGGTGTTCAAGTGTGAGCATTTCAGTCTTGGTGTTCAAGTGTGAGCATTTCAGTCCTGGTGTTCAAGTGTGAGCATTTCAGTCCTGGTGTTCAAGTGTGAGCATTTCAGTCTTGGTGTTCAAGTGTGAGCATTTCAGTCATGTTGTTCAGGTGTGAGCATTTTATTCTTGATGTTCAGGTGTGAATATTATAGTCTTGATGTTCAGGTGTGAACATTTTAGTCTTGATGTTCAGGTGTGAACATTTTAGTCTTGATGTTCAGGTGTGAACATTTTAGTCTTGATGTTCAGGTGTGAACATTTTAGTCTTGATGTTCAGGTGTGAACATTTTAGTCTTGATGTTCAGGTGTGAACATTTTAGTCTTGATGTTCAGGTGTGAACATTTTAGTCTTGATGTTCAGGTGTGAACATTTTAGTCTTGATGTTCAGGTGTGAACATTTTAGTCTTGATGTTCAGTGTGAGCATTTCAGCATTGATGTTCAGGTGTGAACATTTCAGTCTTGATGTTCAGGTGTGAACATTTTAGTCTTGATGTGCAGTGTGAGCATTTCAGTCTTAATGTTCAGTGTGAGCATTTCAGCATTGATGTTCAGGTGTGAGCATTTTATTCTTGATGTTCAGGTGTGAACATTTTATTCTTGATGTTCAGGTGTGAACATTTTAGTCTTGATGTTCAGGTGTGAACATTTCAGTCTTGATGTTCAGTGTGAGCATTTCAGCATTGATGTTCAGGTGTGAACATTTTAGTCTTGATGTTCAGGTGTGAACATTTTAGTCTTGATGTTCAGGTGTGAACATTTTAGTCTTGATGTTCAGGTGTGAACATTTTAGTCTTGATGTTCAAGTGTGAACATTTTAGTCTTGATGTTCAGGTGTGAACATTTTAGTCTTGATGTTCAGGTGTGAGCATTTTATTCTCGATGTTCAAGTGTGAACATTTTAGTCAGGATGTTCAGATCCAAGCTTTAAAGTCGTAACTTGATTTCACTCTATAAATCACAGAAGACAAGCTTCTCCTTCGAATGCCTTGCAGCTTGTATGGTACAAATGTTCTTTGTTTTGTACAGGCGACGATTACCAGTGCTCATGGTTCGTAATCACATGTCAGAATCTTGCAGAATTGCCACTCAGTTCGTTGAACAAGGACATGTTCGTGTCGGACCGGAAGTAGTGATGGATCCAGCATTTCTGGTACCACGGTGCGTGTCGTTGAAAGAATATTCATGCTTTAGTAAATGATGATAATGTTATAACTGACACTTTACTTGTTGGTTAATGAAGGACAAGAAAAGGGGTACCAGAAGTATATTTCAGAAAAATCGCCTTTAAAATCGCGTTACTTTACAGCATTTTTATGCATTTATCGTACTGGCGTTGAACCATATTAGTTATGAGCCATCGAATTCTTGTGCTTATTGTTCGTTTTATGGATTCATTGAGAAACTATGTCTGCTAGTATTGAGGTTTTGTGCATACATGTTGTACCAAAAGTTTTGTGATTTTTCAGAGCACTAGAAGATTTTGTGACTTGGACTGACTCTTCAGCGATTAGGAAACACGTCTTGCAGTATAATGAAATGGTGAGAAGGGTTCATTTTCAGTTACTTTTCTATAAACAGTAGCATTTATAAAGCTTTCTTCCACTTTCACTTACTGAAATGTTTATAAAATTCTTTGTTTTTTGAGATTACTTTATAAATTAATAACATTATGGATAACATTGCTCATTTCTAAACGATGAAATATGTGATTAAGCTTGAACTTTTTGCAGTTTTGTAATCAGTGGGTGATTAAGAATGAACACTTTTTGTATGACGTATGTGACAGGTGGAATATGTGATTAAGCTTGAACTTTTTGCAGTTTTGTAATCAGTGGGTGATTAAGAATGAATACTTTTTATTTTGTTTGGTTCTTTCTGCGCACTTTCCTATTTCAGCTTTTATTAATTTGTAATTTTTAGAGGGATGATTACGATGTATCATAGTGGCAGTTTGCACTCCAGTTTCAAGAAATGCTCTGATGCCGAGTTTGTCGTTGACAATCAACAATCATGGAAGCAGAGATAGAACTGGGACATGGTTCAATCAAATTATACTTGTGGCTCCATGCGAGAAACAGTACAACATTACCTGCTCGAGTTTCCCTAATATACAGCCAGTAGGATGAATCCTGAGGAAAAACTAAATCAGCTACATCAACAGAATGTTTTCCCGTTTAATATACATAACTTGAGTAATCAACTGAAAATTTCCACATTTCTTTTGTTCTTTACGGATTCTTAACAATGTTCTAAAATGTTACATTGTTTCAAACAATCTAAGACTATATAAAATCTACGAGCCTCTTTTGTCTCAATTAATTGTATGTAGTATCACTAATTTAACATCAATATTTAAAGGAAGACCGGACGATTGTTTAGACTCAATCTCATTTTAATTTACTATCAAAACATTTTCTTGCCTATAAAAGTTAACAATTGTTACTTAAATTTGAAAAAATTAGCTTTGAAAGTTAATTAACGGCAACTGAATATCAGCTATTTTTTGCGTCAGGAACTTTTTGCGGCAGGCGTCTTCCCTTGCACATCAACAACGTTTGCGTGTTACATTACTACTTAAACGCGTGATGTCACGAAAATGGGCTCTACGTCATATGACATCTGAAGCTGACACTGCAGTTCATGATCATGCTTATCACGGTACCACCTTCTATTTGTCGGCCACGTGAATATGACAAAAGGCGCCGCTGCCAATCTTAGTAGATTCACTGAGCCGCACGTAGCTTTGAAAGTTTAACGAAATTTGAGTATCCGATGTAATTATTATTTAATCTAAGCTTTGATTTAATAAAAGCTATCGTATTTTTCAATATTTTAGAGCATTTCTCATTCTGAACTCGTGTTTACACAATCATCCGGTTTTCCTTTAAATCATTACTAACACATAATTGTCATGCATCGCATTTTGTGTCATCTATTTCTCTTGCATTACATTGCATTTCTAAGGTATTATTAATCAGTTATGTATAACTGCATACCAAAGGTTATGACTAAATAAAAATATGTTTAGATAAAAACACTAATAATGAAACTTGTTATTTGTACAAAATATATTCAATACCGTCACAATTTATTTCAATGCATTTTTATTATATTAACACAAAATCACTTCTCATTCTTGTAGTTAAAAATATTAGGAGGTAAAGCAAGCTGTGAGGTAAGACACTGATTAAGAACTTCTAGCAAATGATTGTTCTCTAATGCAGCAGCTATTCTTTCCTTATCTGCTAGTTGCTTGTTAATTGCATCTTCGGATACGTGAGTTCCTGGAGTGATTGAGACCGTAACTTTAAAACGAGACGGTAACACTCGCAGCAGCTTCACTCTGATTGACAATCCGATCAGTGTTGCCATGCTACAATGAGGTATAGTCGGAGTAAACTCCACATTCACCACGTTGGCATCATTATCCACTTCAACGCGCGACTGCTCGATGACATTTAGCGTTTCCAGCGATAATGGATGCTCCGGATCTTTTATTATGCGGAGATGGTCAAATATCTCTCGGCAGTCGATCGGATCGGAAATGTCATTATCAAGCTCTTCTTCAAGTAGCTCGCGTTCTTTTAGCGCTTCATGAATCGTGGGGTTATAATTCTGCAATCTGTCACTTTCTTCCATCTCTCATCAATCTGCAATTGAACGAAATAATAGTGATAACTACTACAAGTACTATAATGTGTAACACAGTAAGTTAATTTTCATTGATACCTACAGTAATTAAACATCCTTAATGTAGCATCATTAATATACAGTTAAGTATACAACTTTGAAGCACACATGATTCATGTATTCAGAAACAAATCTGCGAGCATGACACAGTTTATTACTTACTCATCTCAGTGTGATATTAATAGCTCTGTTAACCCATCCTTCCTGTTTTCCCACTGTTATCTTCTTTCTAACTACTAACACTTCCAGTTTTTTCCAACACTAACCTCTTTCCAGTCCTCTGTCAGAATGCACAAGATCATCATTTACTTTTGGCAGTCAAACAAAATAAATAAAATCTATTCGATGTATTAGTATTACTGTATATTATCTATCTATGTACTTTTCGTTATAAAACTTGTAATTATTTTTCTTTAATGCGGAAATTAATGCTACATTACAATAGCTCCAAAACCCAGACTTCCTCTCTGTTATTATTTTTCGACTTTTACTCTTTCTGTAGTCTTTAGCACTTCTTTAGCTTCATACTCATATAGCTCAAATAGCGTAAATAAATAAACTTGACCCAAGTATTAAATAGAAATAATCAAATCCAAATACCAAAATGACAATCTTGTCGGTAAACCAGAATATGGTTGTGGGTGGTAACCAATACGTTCGTGAACAATTTCTTGGCGAGATTTTTGAGGCACTGGCAAATTGGCTTCAGACTTGTCTGTTGTTTTTGATTTTCGTTGTTCGACCTCCTTTCTTAAGGTATCGTATTCTTCAAGATCCTCTAATTTTAATTCAATTCTCGTGGGGTTTCGACGAATCATTACACTGACAATAATGTCTCGTGTTATTTCAATACCCACTAAGTTTCTACAGGATACATAAACGCACAATGGGGAATCTTTCAATTACGCTTGTTTCAATCGGTGTTTACGCAAGACAACCATTCAACGGTTTTGCATGTCAGAATTAAAAGGACAAAATGCACAAAAAGATAATGACTTCTGTCGGTCTTCACTTATTTACACCACCACCACTACAATTATATATTTATGTATAATATTATCATCATTGTATTCGATTACTGAGCTTAACTAGTTTAATTTATTATAATTTTGCTGAGTGGAGTCTACACAAAACTCGACCCGAGCTCTACAGAATGATATTGTCTCAGAAAGTATGTGGATCCTCAAATTGCATGATTCTGAAACTCTTATCAGTCTAGACAAAATACTCAAATGTTCACATATTCTCACTTTAAAGTGTCTGGAAGTTTTACCATGGTAAGCAGCATTGCAGCTGTCACACTGAAATCTATAAATATTAAGGAATGCAGGTATTTTGTTTTTAAATGGTAAAACACTCAAACAGTGGCAAACACTTTAAAGTAAGAATATTTGAACATCTGGATATTTTGTCTAGAATTGGCAAGAAATTTAAAAAATCTCAAATTAGCATTTTAATGAAGATATTTGTGCTTCTGGCTGCAAAGTTGATTTTAATCATTTCAGCACTAAGTTTAAATTGCGTCCAGAGCTACAAATGGGACTTATTAATAAAAGAAAGTTTATCTATCTATCTATCTATATATATATATCTATCTATCTATATATATATAAACACACAAGCGCTTCATCTAATTAAATCTGTCCTTAATAAGCCTTCTCTTAGTGTGCAAAGCAGTTTAATACCATTAACTGTATTATTATTATTATTATATACTTATTAATAAAGGTCCTTTATTTAATATTAATGTCTGTGATCACAGTCATTTTGCATTAAAAGTATACATTTCGTAAAATAACAAGAAAGAATAAACTATGCTAAGACTAACATGTATAGATAGTTGGTGAGCTAGAAAAAATGGAGAAATCATCTGACAGTGATCAGTGATTGCACATGCTGCGAGTGCGATATACCGCGTGAATTGTGTATGATGTTGAGTGAGTTTTAGTTGGTATCGGCCAACGTTTAATTTTTTTGTTTTTTTGAAATGAGTTGTAAGTGCTAGAGAGTATTGCGTTAACAGCCACAGTAACCTGATTTGTGAAAAGTGCGAATTGGAATAGCTGGTATGAGTTTCTATATTATATGCTTTGTTTTGATGGTTTCACATGCAAAATTAATTGGAGGTAAAATGGCACATTATTTGGGGTTAGGGTTATTGTCGGAGATAATTATTTTAGTTATCACTACCGTTGCCAAGGAAGTTATTTACTTCCACTTCTGAGACAAGTTTAGAGAGAAAACATAAATGTACAACGTGTGATAAAAGTTTAAAACGATTAACACAGGTTTAACAAGAGAGATAACTAGTATAGGCAAAAAGCCTACTTTTACTTTAGGCTTTGCCCTGTCGATCTACGGTAATCTATGCTTCAACACAGTTTATTAGTTTATCTGATAGGCTGCTTTTTGTGTGTAATAGCAGTAAATCAGTTACACAAAACTGTTTTCCATGAAACTTTGTGAAGAAGGCGGGTATAGGCTGCCAAAAGAGGCATTTTTTGCTGTTCTTTTTTAGCAAAACTTGACCGAACACGTCATACAAAAACATTCGTGAAGCACTTCGTGGAGTCTCAGAGGGAGTGTTTAGTATTTCTTTTATATTATCTCCACCAGGAAAAACACCTACGAGTTGATACCAGGTTCCATTTCAAGAAATTTTTGCTTGGCAAGCTGTGTAATGCCATCTATAACCTTTACTTATTAATATGTATAGCCTACCTGACTTAGTACATAAATTCAAAAATTTGGTTCAATTCAATTCAAAATGTGCATTTATTTCCATATTCATGATATAATTGAGGCAAGTAAATTTATTTAATTATCACAATGGAAATAGGATGGTGAAAGACCAGGAAGGTCAACTGGTCAAGCCATCCTTCAATGGATGTAGGTGATTATTGGGATGACACTGTAGCTATTTCACTCATGAATAGTAGTGAAATTACATTATTACTATTTTACTTAGCAACTTGATCTGTTTAAAATTCACTAATCAACTTTAAATAACTGAAGGATGAAAATGCAATCAAAAATATCTAAACATACAGGAAAATGATGAAAAATGGTAAGCAATGGTAAGTGAAAGCCAAATAATGTGGTACAAATGAATATAAAAATGATCAAAATTGAAGCTGTCATATCGTCCATGCATAACTCAAAATGAGAAAAACATGCAAAATAATAACAATAATATTAAATAAAAAATAATAAAAAACAAATTAAATGAAGTGAAAAGTAAGCTAGCCAAACAGAATTTAAATAAACTTTCAAATAGGGAACTGAATCAAACTGCAAAATACATGCATTAAAATAATAACAAACATGTCTGATTAATAAACCAAACAAAAGAAAAACAAATAAGATCTGCTAAGTTTGAGTCATATACCGAAAATTGATACTGGTGAGTAATTTGTGATTGTAATTCATGCAGTCGTATCCTAATAAATACACGAATATGATATTTTCCTAGATAATAAACTTGTGACAGATTATTCCTATCATAAAGCACTATTATCACATATTTGTGTGCGCTGAAAATTATCAAAATAGAAAAATATTTGTAAGTTTATGAAGAACAGTAATGCAAAAGTAAGTGTAAGCGAAATTTTCGCGTAGCTGATCTAAAGAAGGAATTGCTAGTGAATTCTCTTGAAAGTTTATTCGACAGCACTGTGCTGTTATATTTTAATGTGCTTATAATAAATACGTATATATGTCAGTCTATTACCACCACTAAAATAAATGGTTAAAGCAAAACAGGATGATATTTCATTTCCTACGCAATTCTGAAGTACAGTAAATGTCTACATTTAACACATATAATAATGCCAAAGCATTTCTGATAATTAGATAAGAGGTTAAAAACTTCATTAATGGCGGGCGAGCTTAGCTGGTGGTGACATCACATTCGAACATAATTTTCAACAACATAAACATTCCATCACCCATGAAAGCGAAAACTGAAGTACAGTGCTATTGTACAACATTGAGTGTAATATACCAAAGCTCAACAAACTATGAGATAAAAATTGAAATTTTAAATTTACTGCTGTGCTCACCCATGAACTCTCGAAGGTGTGTAGTTTGTCACAAACTAACTAGTCTGAACTGAGAGGTGCAGCATGTTTTTTTATGTAACACATTTCCAAACTGCACGCGCTAGTGCACATCAAATGAACTCAAGCGAAATGCATGTAACAGTGAAGAACTAGTGGTGCGAAATTACTTTTTTGTGATAATTTTTTCACGTAAGTCATTTTTGAAAAAAATAGTATGTTTCCTTTCAATGTTTTAAAAGAGTAGATTGTTTTGACGTGCAGTTTAAGATTGGGTCCAGTTTTGCTTTAACTTACCGATAATGTAGAAACATTAATAATATTTTAAGATGATAGGCGTATCAGAGGGTAGAAAAACTATATATTCACTCTATGATGTTACTACTTTCAGGGTTTCACCGTAACTAGTTCTAAACAGCAATATGTCTGACAAGTCAGATAGCGAAGAAGAAGTCTCATATGTAAAAAAGGACAAGGTTATTCATTATGGGAGTCTGGAAGTAAAAGAGAAAGAAAAGAAGAATGAGGGTGAGAAGAATGAAGATCGCGCAGTCTCAGTTGATGTGGAGGCTGCCATTAAGACGGGACACATCAATTTCTCGGAAGGTATAATTACACTATAACATGTCTTTTTATATACATCTTTCTTTTCATATGTATATATAAAAGAAAAATATACATATATATATTTAATCAAGAGGGACCACGAACCTTACTGAAAAGAAAGGATACTTTTGGAAAGTTGGTCTTTATTTTAATATTTTGTGGAGTTAAAAATTTCAGTAATAAAAATGTGCTAGTGTAATTTTTTTAGTAGCAAAATCAATTTAAAGTATCAGTTGTTTCACAGCTAGCTACATTCATTTTAAATGAGTAGTGTAGTTATTGTCTGACAAGTATCAAGGCCAGGCTGGCCAGGTGCTTAACCTGCTGTCTATGTGTTTTGCAGTAATGTGGTTACAGTTTTCAGCTATCTGTAAACAACCTAAAATATTAAACTTGACTTTTGAATTACTGTTTTATGATGAATATGGTGGTCTCGTGTTAAATTACCGACATACTAAAACAATAATTTCTGCAAAGTTATAAAATAATTAACTTTAATAGCTGAATCTGAACTTTACAAAACTAAGTAATTTACCGCACCTCCTGAAAAGTGAACATTAAGCTGAGGTCTGATCCCGAACACTATTTTCAAAACTTTGTCCCGCTTTTGCTATGGATTAAGACCATGTGTGTACTAAGAGTTTTCGCTAGGAGGTTCCGCATCAAGTTACAATTTAAACTTTTACATACCTAAACTTACACTCAAGTTTCTGAAATTTCCAATTAAATTGTTAAGGTTTGATGTTAGGTTGAAATGGTGTGAGCGGTTTAGTTTGGTGTTGGGATGTTTGATGATATTTGTTTTGGCTTCATTATAGCGTTGAAAATGACATTTGCTGTCAAAACGGAGGTCTACACTACTAGACAACATGTAAAACTTTATTTTGGATGACTGTTTCATTATATTTGTTTTTGGAAGGGGAAGTACATAGTTTTCGACTGAATATCTTGTGTAATGATCATGTTGATTTGAAACCAGCTTTTCAGTCATACTTTAGTCCAGTTTCAAATCAACATGATCATTACACAAGATATTCAGTTGGAAACTATGTACTCCCCCTTCCAAAAACAAATATAATGAAATGGTCATCAATTCCACGTGAAATGAAAACTCGTAATCTCTATCAATTTAAAAAAGCGTCAAAGAATTACCTACTACAACGGTATAAATAACCCACAATTTTACTCGTGCTGATCTTAAGTTACTAACAAAACTTATTTTGTTCTAATGTAAATTATAACTGATGAAAATACTATGTAATGTTAATTGTCAATTATTCCACTTATCTGGAGGAGGACTCGAAAGCTCAATGCTCCTTCCTCCTCCTCACAGTGACTTATTTTTTTTATTTTATTTATTTTTTTTCAATGTTATATAAATTTATATGTATGTTTGAGTTGCTGTGGAATAAATTCATAATTCAATGTTTCGTTGCTTATTCGTGTGTACAGTGTGTTGCAATACAGAAATTTTAATAGATTTTTGATTGAGTTGTAGCTTTTGCCGAAGTAACTCATGTTATAATATGTGCATTTTAACTGCTGAACGGTAAAAATGAATGTGAATCCTGTGATTGCTGAAAATTTCAGGGGAGGTGATGGAAATTGAAGAAGAGCCAAAAGAATCGCAGAAAGAGCTTTTGTTGGAGTTCGAAAAACGAAGGAAGGTAGTGTACACTTTCTCTCTCTCTCTCACACACACATACACACTCTCTCTCTCTCACTCTCTCTCTCTCACTCTCTCTGTCTCTTTCTCTGTCGCACACACATTCTCTCTCTCACTCTCTCTCTCTCACTCTGTCTCTGTTGCAGATAGTCATAAATATTCTTGCCAGTGTTTCCTTGCATGGCATGTAAATGGTGAACCACGTAATGGCTACTTAGCTGACGAAATGCGCCGTTCTCGAATATGTACACTTTCTTGTGTAGATATTAATTGTTTTTTTAGTGCTTATAAGCTTCTCGTCTGGTTATAAGAACCTGGTAAAAATCTTTTACATTTGTTGTTCGTTTAGGCTCGGCAAATAACAGTTCCTACAGATGATGTTGAAGTAAAAGCCAAACTGAGGGAGGTCGGACAGCCTATTTGTACGTATGCTTGAAGCCTTAAACCATTTTTTAATTGTATGTTAGATTTGCTTTTAAAGTTTTTGTGTTCATTTTGAAAATACCTTTCACGGTAATGCTTAAATTCAAGAATCTGTTGCTTTTATTCGTGGATGTTAAGGGAAAGAACGAGTCACTCAGTATGTTGGGTTTATTTTACTGTTGTCACTTAAACTGTTTGTGGTGTGCTAGAGGAAAGAACGAGTCACTCAGTATGTTGTGTTTATTTTGCTGTTATCACTTAAACTGTTTGTGGTGTGCTAGAGGAAAGAACAAATCACTCAGTATGTTGGGTTTATTTTACTGTTATCACTTAAACTGTTTGTGGTGTGCTAGAGGAAAGAACGAGTCACTCAGTATGTTGTGTTTATTTTGCTGTTATCACTTAAACTGTTTGTGGTGTGCTGAAGGAAAGAACGAGTCACTCGGTGTGTTGGGTTTATTTTACTGTTATCACTTAAACTGTTTGTGGTGTGCTAGAGGAAAGAACAAGTCACACAGTATGTTGGGTTTATTTTACTGTTATCACTTAAACTGTTTGTGGTGTGTTAAAGGAAAGAACATGTTACTCAGTATGTTGGGTTTATTTTACTGTTGTCACTTAAACTGTTTGTGGTGTGCTAGAGGAAAGAACAAGTCACACAGTATGTTGGGTTTATTTTACTGTTGTCACTTAAACTGTTTGTGGTGTGTTAAAGGAAAGAACAAGTCACTCAGTATGTTGGGTTTATTTTACTGTTGTCACTTAAACTGTTTGTGGTGTGTTAAAGGAAAGAACAAGTCACTCAGCATGTTGGGTTTATTTTACTGTTGTCACTTAAACTGTTTGTGGTGTGCTAGAGGAAAGAACGAGTCACTCAGTATGTTGTGTTTATTTTACTGTTGTCACTTAAACTGTTTGTGGTGTGCTAGAGGAAAGAACAAGTCACTCAGTATGTTGGGTTTATTTTACTGTTGTCACTTAAACTGTTTGTGGTGTGCTAGAGGAAAGAACAAGTCACACAGTATGTTGGGTTTATTTTACTGTTGTCACTTAAACTGTTTGTGGTGTGCTAGAGGAAAGAACAAGTCTCTCAGTGTGTTGTGTTTATTTTACTGTTGTCACTTAAACTGTTTGTGGTGTGCTAGAGGAAAGAACAAGTCGCTCAGTATGTTGGGTTTATTTTACTGTTGTCACTTGAACTGTTTGTGGTGTGCTAGAGGAAAGAACAAGTCACTCAGTATGTTGGGTTTATTTTACTGTTGTCACTTAAACTGTTTGTGGTGTGCTCGAGGAAAGAACAAACTCAGTATGTTGGGTTTATTTTACTGTTGTCACTTAAACTGTTTGTGGTGTGTTAAAGGAAAGAACAAGTCACTCAGCATGTTGGGTTTATTTTACTGTTGTCACTTAAACTGTTTGTGGTGTGCTAGAGGAAAGAACGAGTCACTCAGTATGTTGTGTTTATTTTACTGTTGTCACTTAAACTGTTTGTGGTGTGCTAGAGGAAAGAACGAGTCACTCAGTATGTTGTGTTTATTTTACTGTTGTCACTTAAACTGTTTGTGGTGTGCTAGAGGAAAGAACAAGTCACTCAGTATGTTGGGTTTATTTTACTGTTATCACTTAAACTGTTTGTGGTGTGCTAAAGGAAAGAACAAGTCACTCAGTACGTTGGGCTTATTTTACTGTTATCAGTTAAACTGTTTGTGGTGTGCTAAATGAAAGAACAAGTCACTCAGTATGTTGGGTTTATTTTACTGTTATCACTTAAACTGTTTGTGGTGTGCTAGAGGAAAGAACAAGTCACTCAGTATGTTGTGTTTATTTTACTGTTGTCACTTAAACTGTCTGTGGTGTGCTAGAGGAAAGAACGAGTCACTCAGTATGTTGTGTTTATTTTACTGTTGTCGCTTAAACTGTTTGTGGTGTGCTAGAGGAAAGAACAAGCCACTCAATGTGTTGTGTTTATTTTACTGTTGTCACTTAAACTGTTTGTGGTGTGTTAAAGGAAAGAACAAGTCACTCAGCATGTTGGGTTTATTTTACTGTTGTCACTTAAACTGTTTGTGGTGTGTTAAAGGAAAGAACAAGTCACTCAGCATGTTGGGTTTATTTTACTGTTGTCACTTAAACTGTTTGTGGTGTGCTCGAGGAAAGAACAAACTCAGCATGTTGGGTTTATTTTACTGTTGTCACTTAAACTGTTTGTGGTGTGCTAGAGGAAAGAACGAGTCACTCAGTATGTTGTGTTTATTTTACTGTTGTCACTTAAACTGTTTGTGGTGTGCTAGAGGAAAGAACGAGTCACTCAGTATGTTGTGTTTATTTTACTGTTGTCGCTTAAACTGTTTGTGGTGTGCTAGAGGAAAGAACAAGTGTGTTGTGTTTATTTTACTTTTGTCACTTAAACTGTTTGTGGTGTGTTAAAGGAAAGAACAAGTCACTCAGCATGTTGGGTTTATTTTACTGTTGTCACTTAAACTGTTTGTGGTGTGTTAAAGGAAAGAACAAGTCACTCAGCATGTTGGGTTTATTTTACTGTTGTCACTTAAACTGTTTGTGGTGTGTTAAAGGAAAGAACAAGTCACTCAGCATGTTGGGTTTATTTTACTGTTGTCACTTAAACTGTTTGTGGTGTGCTAGAGGAAAGAACAAGTCACTCAGTATGTTGTGTTTATTTTACTGTTATCACTTAAACTGTTTGTGGTGTGCTAAAGGAAAGAACAAGTCATTCAGTATGTTGGGTTTAGTCTACTGTTATCACTTAGACTGTTTGTGGTGTGCTAGAGGAAAGAACAAGTCACTCAGCATGTTGGGTTTATTTTACTGTTATCACTTAAACTGTTTGTGGTGTGCTAAAGGAAAGAACAAGTCACTCAGTATGTTGGGTTTATTTTACTGTTATCACTTAAACTGTTTGTGGTGTGCTAAAGGAAAGAACAAGTCACTCAGTATGTTGGGTTTATTTTACTGTTATCACTTAAACTGTTTGTGGTGTGCTAAAGGAAAGAACAAGTCACTCAGTATGTTGGGTTTATTTTACTGTTATCACTTAAACTGTTTGTGGTGTGCTAAAGGAAAGAACAAGTCACTCAGCATGTTGGGTTTATTTTACTGTTATCACTTAAACTGTTTGTGGTGTGCTAAAGGAAAGAACAAGTCACTCAGCATGTTGGGTTTATTTTACTGTTATCACTTAAACTGTTTGTGGTGTGCTAAAGGAAAGAACAAGTCACTCAGTATGTTGGGCTTATTTTACTGTTATCAGTTAAACTGTTTGTGGTGTGCTAAATGAAAGAACAAGTCACTCAGTATGTTGGGTTTATTTTACTGTTATCACTTAAACTGTTTGTGGTGTGCTAAAGGAAAGAACAAGTCACTCAGCATGTTGGGCTTATTTTACTGTTATCACTTAAATTGTTTGTGGTGTGCTAAAGGAAAGAACAAGTCACTCAGTACGTTGGGCTTATTTTACTGTTATCAGTTAAACTGTTTGTGGTGTGCTAAATGAAAGAACAAGTCACTCAGTATGTTGGGTTTATTTTACTGTTATCACTTAAACTGTTTGTGGTGTGCTAAAGGAAAGAACAAGTCACTCAGCATGTTGGGCTTATTTTACTGTTATCACTTGAACTGTCTATAAAGCATAGGTTTAAAATATACTACTTGTGAATAGAAATTTTCGGGCATGGTGGTTGCCGCCATTCACTTGAAAATCATGACGTAACTGGGAGACTTCGTGACTTTTTATAAGCGCATCGTGGATTTCCATAAGAAACCATGCTGCTTAAACTAATTCAAACTTCTGCTGCTTAACTAATGTTCACGCAAAGATCTTATATAATTAGCTATCTAATTTTTTTGCAAAACTTGTACTTTTGATGGTGATTAACAGTGCGCTACTTTTCTTCAAGTCGAATGACGTCATTGGAAGAAGAGTGGGTATTGAAGTGATCACGATTTTATTGGTTACACGAGGCGCTTATTGCAGTTTTTTTATTAAATCTTGTTACCATTTTTCGCAAACATAGAAATAAGCCTGACCTCCTAGAAGGCTTGACTTTTCCTTTAAGCTAACTTAGAAGTAGAAATTTTGAAATGATTCTTCAAGAGTCCGTTTTACATTTTAGTTAACACTTTATGTTATAAACAGGTTTATTTGGAGAAGGCCCTGGAGACAGAAGAATGAGATTGAGGGAGTTTTTGGTAACGCTCGGGGAAGATGCGATGAAGAAGAGGCGTGCCGAAGAAGAACAAAGACGGATACAAGAACGAAAAGAAGCTCAAACCACTTGGTACCATGAGGGTTCGGATGCTTTGAAAGAAGCCAGAGTTTGGCTGGCAAGCTATTCATTGCCCAGGTAAAAAAGTTCAATTGTTATTCAGGTGTTTTTACATTGCAGTATTATAATCAAGTTGGATAACAATGATAAGTTTAAGCAATATCTTACTGAAGGTAACGTATAAGCATGACCCTGATACGATACTAGATGTAGTAGTTAGGCAGTTTAGGCTCAAATTTGCCCAATCACTGCTATTCCTGAAATTTTTTATGGGATCCGGTCTTTTCCCTGCTCGCGATATTATGGATTTGTGCAAAAATAATTCTTTGCACAGAGTACTTTACAAACTTGCTAGGGTAATAGTTATAAATTTTGAATATTGTCATCAAATTTTTTCACGTCGTCAAGTTGTGTGTAATGTATAGGTGATTTATGCTGACATATGCATGAAAGTGCTGTGCAAAAGCTTTGTGCCTTGATTTATTAAATAATACAGTTGACACCATTTATTAGAATCATTAGTCGTTATTAGTCATCGTTTCATTGACTCAAAAAAACATCCGGTATGGTACGCTCCTATTCAAATACACATAAAAACTGTCGGAAATTGACTCAAAGAACTCCACTTAATTGACTCACGAAGAAGTTGGCTTACGAAATTCTCATAATCATAAAAACGTTGAAAATCTTTTGCTGTATACTGTACATATTCACTCAAAACACGTAGTCACCGAGTGCTTGAGCTGCAGTTGGCGATAACCTTGTTTCTCCTGTGAAAAGCAGCGAACCGCTGGTCAAGTGATTACATGTTTAGCTTCCAGAAACAATGAGGTTAATTGCAGTGGACAAGCGGGTGACAGATTCAAAGCAAACCACTGGTCAAGTGATTACATGTTTAGCTTCCAGAAACAATGAGGTTAATTGCAGAGGACAAGTGAGTGACAGATTCAAAGAAAAACCACTGGTCAAGTGATTAAATGTTTAGCTTCCAGAAACAATGAGGTTAACTGCAGTGGACAAGTGGGTGACAGATTCAAAGAAAAACCACTGGTCAAGTGATTAAATGTTTAGCTTCCAGAAAGAATGAAGTTAAGTTCAGCGGACAAGCGGGTAGCAGATTCAAAGCAAACCACTGGTCAAGTGATTACATGTTTAGCTTCCAGAAACAATGAGGTTAATTGCAGAGGACAAGTGAGTGACAGATTCAAAGAAAAACCACTGGTCAAGTGATTAAATGTTTAGCTTCCAGAAACAATGAGGTTAACTGCAGTGGACAAGCGCGTGACAGATTCAAAGCAAACCACTGGTCAAGTGATTAAATGTTTAGCTTCCAGAAAGAATGAAGTTAAGTTCAGCGGACAAGCGGGTAGCAGATTCAAAGCAAAACCACTGGTCAAGTGATTACATGTTTAGCTTCTAGAAAGAATGAGGTTAAGTGCAGTGGACAAGCGGGTGACAGATTCAAAGCAAAACCACTGGTCAAGTGATTACATGTTTAGCTTCTAGAAAGAATGAGGTTAACTGCAGTGGACAAGCGGGTGACAGATTCAAAGCAAAACCACTGGTCAAGTGATTAAATGTTTAGCTTCCAGAAAGAATGAGGTTAAGTTCAGCGGACAAGCGGGTGACAGATTCAAAGCAAAACCACTGGTCAAGTGATTACATGTTTAGCTTCTAGAAAGAATGAGGTTAACTGCAGTGGACAAGCGGGTGACTGATTCAAAGCAAAACCACTGATCAAGTGATTAAATGTTTAGCTTCCAGAAAGAATGAGGTTAAGTTCAGCGGACAAGCGGGTGACAGATTCAAAGAAAAACGCCCCTCTGGCATTTGATGAACTTACAAGCAAAGCTATACTTAACATGACTGTTTCTACGTACATTATACTGCATAAAATCAAAGTAAAGATGACGTAAAAATAGTAAAAGCTCTTTGATCACACACAAGTGTCTATTTTACCTACGTACAGAAAATTGGGTCAATTACCGGTTGTTTTTATAATATATTTGAATAGGAGCGGCCCGTTCCAGACATTTTTGAGTCAGTTAGGTGATTGATTCCATTAACCGTGAGTTTAATAAATGGTGTCTACTGTACTATTGTGTCTACTGTACTATTGTGTCTACTGTACTATTGTGTCTACTGTACTATTGTGTCTACTGTACTATTGTGTCTACTGTACTATTGTGTCTACTGTACTATTGTGTCTACTGTACTATTCTGTCTACTGTACTATTGTGTCTACTGTACTATTGTGTCTACTGTACTATTGTGTCTACTGTACTATTGTGTCTACTGTACTATTGTGTCTACTGTACTATTGTGTCTACTGTACTATTGTGTCTACTGTACTATTCTGTCTACTGTACTATTGTGTCTACTGTACTATTGTGTCTACTGTACTATTGTGTCTACAGTATTATTGTGTCTACTGTACTATTGTGTCTACTGTATTATTGTAAGTACTGCAGCATTTTTTAGTTGAAATTTATACATAGGTATTTGTTTTAGGGCTCGTCAAAGAATAGAGCAAGCTAAACAAAAGCAAGACACGTCAGCGAAGAACGTTGTGTTACAGGAGTTGTACAAGGGCATGCAGGGAGTTACAAATGTCTGTAGTCAAATTGGCGACGAACGTCCGATATCTTATTGCCAGTTTAGTCCAAGTGGTAGCATTCTAGCCACTGCTTCATGGTAAGTTCATTCACTTGTAGCCGGTAAAGTGAGATAGTTTTGTTGTCGTAATTTTTTAGCAGGACGATCCAACTGAACTGCTTATGCATAGATCCTAGAGTCGCGCCATGTCAGCTTGAGCTCCAGCCAGTTTATTTCTAGCTGATAAGAAAACGAGAGTCGCGCCAGCTGCTCCCATAATGTGAGTCGAACTAACCGAAATTTTTGCCGCTTTTGCGATAATCACGTGACACTGTAAATCACTGGTTGAAATATGGCAAACGCTTCCCAGATTATCGGTCAGATTGTGCATGTGCTGGCAGAGATACTAAACTTTGGAAATTTTTGAAGGAGAAAGCTCGTCAATTCAAAGTTAAATACACAAATAGGCAACGTAAGTCACACATGGGATCATATTGATATTTTGGCATTGATTCGTTGGTAATCAAGATAAGCCTCGCCAAGAGGGGTTTTAATTTATATTTGTAATAAATCTATTGCTTTTTGTATAATAATAAAAAATTGATCTCTAATGCATTATTTACATCTGCTTTTTTTTGTGTATAAGCAGTGTGAATAATTTCAAAAATTTGTCTCCATAATTTAACAGTGAACTGAAAATTTATGCATGTAGATGTCTATAAAATGGGCAACGGCAACATTAGTTTTTGCAGCTGTCTGGCAACCAAAGTGGCATCTAGCAGACCTTGTAGTTTTTACACAGACTCTTCTGTGGAACCTTTGCATGTTGTCCAGTTTCCTGCTGGAGCAAAGGTTCAGTCACAGTAAAAATATTGTTCTTTGTTTTAATAGGTCTGGTCATTGCAAGCTGTGGTCACTACCAGACTGCGAGCTCTTGCGTGTACTGCGCGGACACAACACTCATGTTGGTGCAATTGTGTTTCACCCTGAAGCCACTTTATCACTAGATGAGTCTGGTCCTTGTATGGCTTCCTGTGCTGCTGATGGATCTGTGAAGCTGTGGAGTTTGGACAGGTGAGAACCACACTTACTAGCTTGTGATTACAATGTTTATGGGTGGCTATTGTGTTTATCAAGCTTTTCACTAACTGCAAAAACACATAAAGGAGAAGAAAAGAGGTACCCGAAGTAGGTTTCAGAAAAATCGCCTTAAATATTATATTTCATTACAGCAACTTTATGCACATGTTGTACTCACATTAAAAGGAATTTTTGTTTGTTTTCATTTTAAATCTCTCGCAATACTGTTCTGACGGTGCCATTACATGACGTCATGCACCAAACGTAGATCAAGGGAAGAAAAGGCAATGTCAAATTTGTCCCAAAAAATTTTCCATGCAAATCTATATTACTTAGCATTTCGCTTACCTGCTGGAAAGACTTATGTAACTAGAAATAATAATTTAAAATGTTCTTGCCAATTGGTAAAATGTCACTGACTCACCCTCCAGGATGCGCCACTCACTAACTAAAAACGTATTTTTAATCTTATTGGCAAGTAATTAGTAATTAAGTAAACTTTTACTTAATTACTACCATATGTACTACGAATGCTCTGATTATTTTTTAAAACTTTACACAATGTTATCTAAACTTGTTTCAAATGACTTGTCGTCAAAATGGCTGTGTCTGACGGTCATCGCGGGAGTTTAAATTTACATGTTTTATACAGCGTTACTGCCGACGCAAGTCCTGCATGCAAAAAGGTAGTATGTAAGTGCTATAGAATTTAAAGACAAATTTTTTAAACTTTATGTAAGTTGAGCATTTTGTTGTACTTTAAAGGGACGGGAAATGGAAATTAAAGTACATCCTAAAGTACAAATTAAAGTACTTTCCCTGCACAGTTACATTACTTTGCATCAGTGTTGGGAATTGATCTCATTTCTATGATCAATCATTGATCTTCAATTACGATCAGTGATCGACTAATGGTCAATCGTAATAGTTCGTAGAGTTGTGTCAGTATAAAATATTATATTACATCATTAATTGCCTGTTATTTCACTACTGCTCCGCAATGCGGGAAATCAAGTAAGAATGTCACAAATGGCAAGCACTGTGCGCAGATATCCCATATTGAACCTTGTTGTAAGCAGTACTGCTTCAGCATTGATCGTCGGCAATTTCTTGTGCTAACTAACTGTTCTATATGTAAGTAATCATGCATATTCATTAAAATATTTTACTAACAACGTTTGTTGCTATCAACAGTGCAATTAAACGACAGAAATGGACAGCAAAGTGTGCAAAATCTTACAGTTTTTATATTAAGCAATCATCGATTATGTTAATTTATGATCGAGTGCTTAGTCAAACATCATGGCCAACTCGCTTTGAATAAAATCAATTAATCGGAACAGTACTACTTTGTATTACGCTTACCTGTTTGGAAGACGTGTATTTGGAAAAGAAAATTCAAATGTTTGTTCCACCTGGTAAAACATCATTGTATTGTCTTCCCAGTGTGCACCACTGATTCACTGATTAACCAAAAAACGCATCATTGATCTTACTGATAATGTAAAATAATTTAAACTTTTGCTTAGCTAGCAAAGAGTGCGCTACAAGTGCTGTGATCGTTTTTTCAAACTTTATGCAATGTTATTGTTTACTTGTCTTTCTGAGAAGGGTGGTTGACTCGATAACCTTTGGTTTTTCGCCACCCTTTCTTCCATGTTCCTTTGTATTTTTGTGTATTTTATTGTCAAATCATTGTAAATTTATGGAGAAAAATAAAATTACTATTACTATTACTATCTAAACTTGTATCAAAAGATCTACCGTTTAAATGACTGTGCCTACTGTCATTGCAGGAGTTAAATTTACAAGTTTTGTTCACCATTACAAGCTCTGTATTTAATAAGATGGCATGTAAGTGATATAAAATGTCAAGACGAATTTTTTAAGCCTTATTTATGAAGAGTGTTTTCTTGTACTTTAAAAGTTTTAAAACATAAATTTTTATATACCTCAACTCAACATCGGATCCCAGATTTTTGTACTCTGAAATTTCTTACAAAATTGTTTGGTCTTTCGCTATTGTAAAACCAACTTTAAATGGATTTTAAGAGGAAAAGAGGATCGCACTCTTTCTCCAGGGATGAGAATTTTCCGCGGGCACGCGGAATTCTGAGTTTTTGGAAGACCAGTATTGCCATTTTTGTAAATCGCGTAAATTCGACGAGAAAATTTTTATGGATCCAGTACATTATTTCACAAGCTGACCGCTAGGTGGCAGGATGTCGCTTTGTTTACATCACGTACATCAGTGTAACCACGTGTATATCTCTGTGTATAAAAATATAGAATCAATTGTGCAAATATATGAGTCAATTGCAGACAGTTTCTTTATACTTTTGCATAGGAGTGGCCAGTACTTAGGTGTTTGTGAGACAATTAGGTATCATGTATCCTTCATAGTTGGGTATTTTAAATTATGCATGAGACAAGGTAATTGATATTTTAAGTCCACTTAGAGGCTCTCTATGGTCACAAAATTGCAATTTGTTGTTGCCTACGTGTTCCAGAGTTTTTTGAAATTTGTCATTCTCATCCCTGTGTAAGTGATTTAAAATGTCAAGACGAATTTTTTAAGCCTTATTTATGAAGAGTTTTCTTGTACTAAGCAGTTCTAAAACATAAATTTTTATATACATCAACTCATCATCGGATCCCAGAATTTTGTACTCTGAAAATTGTTTCGTCTTTCGCAATTGTAAAACCAACTTTAAATGGATTTTAAGAGGAAAAGAGGATCGCACTCTTTTTCTCACCACTAGCTGGCACCACCTGCTCTCCTGTGCACAGCATTTGCTGCATTTAGGCTGTTTTGTTATGTTTTTATCCATAAACCTGATGATTTAACAAAACATGGATCTTCATCATATAACAATCCAAGACATACTCAGTTTTTCCAACATTTCGGGTAACTTTTATATTGTTTTCTCTACATTTCTTTTGTTTGCATTTTTCTTGTAAGTCTCTGTACTTTCAGTGAGGAGCCTATAGCCGACATAGAGGGCCACGCTCCGTACCGAGTTTCCCGCTTGGCCTACCATCCGTCCGGACGATTTCTCGCAACGTGTTGCTTTGACTTCAGCTGGCGTTTGTGGGATCTCGATGCCGGAGAGGAAATACTTCACCAAGAGGGTCACAGCAAGCCCGTGTATGATATAGCATTCCAGTGTGATGGTTCTCTAGCGGTCACTGGGTAAGTGACCACCGTAAAGATGCAAAATGAGTTGAGGGAAGTGCTCTAGTTGTCGCGGTGTGTGCTATGTAATGAAATTGAGTCCCATGGGGGGCTCTATTTCTATGATAAATGCAGAAAAACTATTCTGTGCAATTTTGTATGTTATTAAAGGAGGATGGTTACTCATTTGTACATAGCTACTAGCTCTGTGAGTTCAGTATGTCATGATAGGGAAACATATTTGATGATTGATTGATTGATCGATTGATTGATTAGTTTATTTCAGTTATATACAAATATATACACAAATACACAATGAAATTTAAACCATAGCACACAATGTTAAAAAAATCTATAACTAGAAAAATCACATAAAATTAGATATTAGTGTAAAAAATTATATACAAAGTAAAAATGATCGTTATAAAAGAAGTTATATAATTGAGCTTGATGAAAGCACCTATGATCAGCGCAATAGGAAGTTTTACCTGTATCATATGTCAGATACATTAATAAAACCAGTATTAGTGAAATTATCACTGTTCTCCTTCGATTCTTGACCAGATACTATATGCAGGTTTTGCTCTTATTACAGTAAAATATGGAATGCGGTTCATTACACATGTATACAAAGTTCTAGTGCATCATTCTTAATGTAAAAATTTTTAATAGCAGTATTTTACGCGGATCTACGTTTATGAATATCGTACAAGTTAAATTTCACCCATAGAGTTTATACTGATTCTGCTGTTATTATTTACAAAAGTGGCTAGTGGTTGAGAGAGAGAGAGAGGGGGGAGAGAGAGAGAGAGAAAGAGGGAGAGAGAGAGAGAGAGAGAGGGGGGCTGGAGGGAGGGAGGCAGAGAGAGAGAGAGAGAGGGGGGAGTGGAAGAGAGAGAGAGAGGGGGGGAGAGGGAGAGGGAGAGAGAGAGAGAGAGAGAGAGAGGGGGGGGGAGGAGAGGAGAGAGAGAGGGAGAGAGAGAGAGAGAGGGGGGCTGGAGGGAGGGAGGCTGAGAGAAAGAGAGAAAGGGAGGAGAGGAAGAGAGAGAGAGAGAGGGGGAGAGGGAGAGAGAGAGGGGGAGAGGGAGAGAGAGGGGGGGGAGGAGAGGAGAGAGAGAGAGAGAGAAAGGAGAAAGAGAAACAGAGAAAGAGAGAGAGAGAAAGAGGGAGATAGAGAGAGAAAGGGAGAGGGAGAGAGAAAGACAGACAGAGAGAGAGGGGAGGGAGAGGGAGAGAGAGAGAGAGAAAGAGGGAGAGAGAGAGAGAAAGGGAGAGAGAGAGAGAGAAGGGGAGGAGAGGAGAGGAGAGGAGAGGAGAGAGAGAGAGATGTTAATTTTTTTATTTTTTCCATGGCAGAGGTTTAGATGCATACGCAAGGGTCTGGGATCTGAGGACAGGATGCTGTGTCATGTTTCTTGAGGGTCATCTCAAATCCATTCTAGCCGTTGATTTCTCGCCAAATGGGTGAGTATTACTGGCACGAGTCATGATGCGCTTTTAAAATGTTTCACGTGGTTCGCTTGTGTTGTTTGCAAACATTTTAAGGTACAGTAAAACACTACCTTAAAGTAAAACCGTACCTAATCTTAAACTGCAGTTAAAAACAATCTGTTCTGTAAAATATTGAAGGCAAACATCTATTTTTCAAAGAATGCATTACGCGAAAGAATTATTACCACACAAACACAATTTCACGTTCGCGACCTTAGTTCTTTGCGTTATGTGCATTTCGTCATTCACGAGTTAGACAGGCACTAGTGCTTGCATTTTGGAAATGTGTTGCACAATAAACAGGTGTTGTACCTCTCGGTTCAGATGTGCTCATTTGTGACATGCTGCACACATTTGACAGCTTATACATGAGTACAGCGGTAAATTTGAAATTTGAATTTTTATCCTAAAACTTGCCTAGCCGAGCATAACATCTTGCTTGCGAAGCAATTATTTTTGCACCATTCCAAGCAGATTGCACAGGCTTAACATGGACAGAAATTTATATGATCTCGTAATGTTGTGAAGTTGTTTGTCTAATTTAATTGATTACCAGGCTGTTGGCTGACTGAACTACTAAATTATGTAATTGTAAATAAAACTAACGTTGTGGATCAAACCAACACGGTTTCTGGGCAAAATGATGACAAATTGCATTCAGTGTTTGCATTTTCTGTTATTTACTTTGATAAACAGTAAGCTAGCCATTGTTCAATGACAGCTGAGGCAACTTATTCAATAGATAATGCGAGGCTACGAAAATATGCGGCGCTTTTCTTGTGCTGATCACTCACACGTGATGACACAGTTAACTGCTTGCGTTATTCAGTAGTGTCTTTTCCTTTGCTGATCACTCACATGTGATGACACAGTTAACTGCTTGCATTATTCAGTAGTGTCTTTTCCCTTGCTGATCACTCACACGTGATGACACAGTTAACTGCTTGCATTATTCAGTAGTGTCTTTTCCTTTGCTGATCACTCACACGTGATGACACAGTTAACTGCTTGCATTATTCAGTAGTGTCTTTTCCTTTGCTGATCACTCACATGTGATGACACAGTTAACTGCTTGCATTATTCAGTAGTGTCTTTTCCTTTGCTGATCACTCACATGTGATGACACAGTTAACTGCTTGCATTATTCAGTAGTGTCTTTTCCTTTGCTGATCACTCACATGTGATGACACAGTTAACTGCTTTCATTATTCAGTAGTGTCTTTTCCTTTGCTGATCACTCACACGTGATGACACAGTTAACTGCTTGCATTATTCAGTAGTGTCTTTTCCTTTGCTGATCACTCACACGTGATGACACAGTTAACTGCTTACGTTATTCAGTAGTGTCTTTTCCTTTGCTGATCACTGACACAGTTAACTGTTTACGTTATTCAGTAGTGTCTTTTCCTTTGCCGATCACTCACATGTGATGACACAGTTAACTGCTTGCATTATTCAGTAGTGTCTTTTCCTTTGCTGATCACTCACACGTGATGACACAGTTAACTGCTTGCATTATTCAGTAGTGTCTTTTTCTTTGCTGATCACTCACACGTGATGACACAGTTAACTGCTTGCATTATTCAGTAGTGTCTTTTCCTTTGCTGATCACTCACATGTGATGACACAGTTAACTGCTTGCATTATTCAGTAGTGTCTTTTCCTTTGCTGATCACTCACATGTGATGACACAGTTAACTGCTTGCATTATTCAGTAGTGTCTTTTCCTTTGCTGATCACTCACATGTGATGACACAGTTAACTGCTTTCATTATTCAGTAGTGTCTTTTCCTTTGCTGATCACTCACACGTGATGACACAGTTAACTGCTTGCATTATTCAGTAGTGTCTTTTCCTTTGCTGATCACTCACACGTGATGACACAGTTAACTGCTTGCATTATTCAGTAGTGTCTTTTCCTTTGCTGATCACTCACATGTGATGACACAGTTAACTGCTTTCATTATTCAGTAGTGTCTTTTCCTTTGCTGATCACTCACATGTGATGACACAGTTAACTGCTTTCATTATTCAGTAGTGTCTTTTCCTTTGCTGATCACTCACACGTGATGACACAGTTAACTGCTTGCATTATTCAGTAGTGTCTTTTCCTTTGCTGATCACTCACACGTGATGACACAGTTAACTGCTTACGTTATTCAGTAGTGTCTTTTCCTTTGCTGATCACTGACACAGTTAACTGTTTACGTTATTCAGTAGTGTCTTTTCCTTTGCCGATCACTCACATGTGATGACACAGTTAACTGCTTGCATTATTCAGTAGTGTCTTTTCCTTTGCTGATCACTCACACGTGATGACACAGTTAACTGCTTGCATTATTCAGTAGTGTCTTTTTCTTTGCTGATCACTAACACGTGATGTCACAGTTAACTGCTTGCATTATTCAGTAGTGTGTTTTTCTTTGCTGATCACTAACATGTGATGACACAGTTAACTGCTTGCATTATTCAGTAGTGTCTTTTCCTTTGCTGATCACTCACACGTGATGACACAGTTAACTGCTTGCATTATTCAGTAGTGTCTTTTCCTTTGCTGATCACTCACACGTGATGACACAGTTAACTGCTTGCATTATTCAGTAGTGTCTTTTCCTTTGCTGATCACTCACACGTGATGACACAGTTAACTGCTTGCATTATTCAGTAGTGTCTTTTCCTTTGCTGATCACTCACACGTGATGACACAGTTAACTGCTTGCATTATTCAGTAGTGTCTTTTCCTTTGCTGATCACTCACATGTGATGACACAGTTAACTGCTTGCATTATTCAGTAGTGTCTTTTCCTTTGCTGATCACTCACATGTGATGACACAGTTAACTGCTTGCATTATTCAGTAGTGTCTTTTCCTTTGCTGATCACTCACACGTGATGACACAGTTAACTGCTTGCATTATTCAGTAGTGTCTTTTCCTTTGCTGATCACTCACATGTGATGACACAGTTAACTGCTTGCATTATTCAGTAGTGTCGTGATGACACAGTTAACTGCTTGCATTATTCAGTAGTGTCTTTTCCTTTGCTGATCACTCACACGTGATGACACAGTTAACTGCTTGCATTATTCAGTAGTGTCTTTTCCTTTGCTGATCACTCACATGTGATGACACAGTTAACTGCTTTCATTATTCAGTAGTGTCTTTTCCTTTGCTGATCACTCACATGTGATGACACAGTTAACTGCTTTCATTATTCAGTAGTGTCTTTTCCTTTGCTGATCACTCACACGTGATGACACAGTTAACTGCTTGCATTATTCAGTAGTGTCTTTTCCTTTGCTGATCACTCACACGTGATGACACAGTTAACTGCTTACGTTATTCAGTAGTGTCTTTTCCTTTGCTGATCACTGACACAGTTAACTGTTTACGTTATTCAGTAGTGTCTTTTCCTTTGCCGATCACTCACATGTGATGACACAGTTAACTGCTTGCATTATTCAGTAGTGTCTTTTCCTTTGCTGATCACTCACACGTGATGACACAGTTAACTGCTTGCATTATTCAGTAGTGTCTTTTTCTTTGCTGATCACTAACACGTGATGTCACAGTTAACTGCTTGCATTATTCAGTAGTGTGTTTTTCTTTGCTGATCACTAACATGTGATGACACAGTTAACTGCTTGCATTATTCAGTAGTGTCTTTTCCTTTGCTGATCACTCACACGTGATGACACAGTTAACTGCTTGCATTATTCGAGTAGTGTCTTTTCCTTTGCTGATCACTCACATGTGATGACACAGTTAACTGCTTGCATTATTCGAGTAGTGTCTTTTCCTTTGCTGATCACTCACACGTGATGACACAGTTAACTGCTTGCATTATTCAGTAGTGTCTTTTCCTTTGCTGATCACTCACATGTGATGACACAGTTAACTGCTTTCATTATTCAGTAGTGTCTTTTCCTTTGCTGATCACTCACATGTGATGACACAGTTAACTGCTTGCATTATTCAGTAGTGTCTTTTCCTTTGCTGATCACTCACATGTGATGACACAGTTAACTGCTTGCATTATTCAGTAGTGTCTTTTCCCTTGCTGATCACTCACACGTGATGACACAGTTAACTGCTTGCGTTATTCGAGTAGTGTCTTTTCCTTTGCTGATCACTCACATGTGATGACACAGTTAACTGCTTGCATTATTCAGTAGTGTGTTTTTCTTTGCTGATCACTCACATGTGATGACACAGTTAACTGCTTGCATTATTCAGTAGTGTGTTTTTCTTTGCTGATCACTCACATGTGATGACACAGTTAACTGCTTTCATTATTCAGTAGTGTCTTACCCTTTGCTGATCCACGATACAAGCCTTGTCGTTAAGTGAGAAAAGGGTGTCAAGTGTTCAGTGTCGTAAAAACGAAACGTCGCTAAACACGGAGTCGGTTACACAAAGACTTAATGTAATGACAACTTCTGATTATAACGTCTTGTATAAATTTATTCTGTTATCTATTCATTTCAAGCCATTTTGCCGTTCCGTCTGTGTTAATAGCAAAATCATTTTTCAGCTATCAGTTAGCTACTGGAAGTGAAGACAATACAGCTAAAATCTGGGATGTCAGACACAGGAAATGTCTCTACACGATTCCTGCGCACAAAAACTTAGTTTCCAGGGTCAGATTCCAACGTGAGTGAAATCTGTTTGCTGTTTTCGACTTCTGTTTACGTTTAGGCCAACATAAAAATACTTCTATTTCCATTTAGTCGTTCGAGTAACATTTTTTTATCATCCACTTGGACGGAAATTTTAAAATATTTTTGCCTTTTAATATACTTACTTGATGCAGTAATATAAAAGTGTTTTTTTAATTTAAAACGTAAAACATAATAATTATTATAACATCATTCTTTCTTGGAACGAAGGACGCGGTTATATTTTTCCATGGCTAACTCTCGGCCAGGGTTGCCAATTTAAATGATGCTTATTGTATTGGAGGCTAAAAAGTATCAAATTTTCCGCCAAATCGGTGTATTAACAGCCAGACAGCCAAAAATTTAAAACATTACTGCTAACCAGTGGAAAATAAACAACTTTGATTTGAATTGATTTTAAATATTCCAGCTTTAAACATTTACAAAGCTTTAAAAAACATTTTCCTCTCTTCTACTGACATCTTTTGAGCTCATGAGGTAAGACAGAAGCGATTTTTTGTGTGTGGCCGGCCTTTTTCGTTTGGTGCGAATTATTGCCAGTTTAGGTGAACATTTTGTTTACATTAATGCTGTGCGCTTTTAAGCGTGTCATAGTGTCCTAAATGATTGACGTGGTAGTGGCAGTGGTTCAATGCCTTGCTTGGCTGGGGAATATACCTCAGGCACAAGAACGGCTGGAATTACGTCAAACAAAAGACAGTTATTTTCAGAGCGACTGAACGCGTAGCTGTAAAAAATGGTGTAAATGTCTTTGCTGCTTAAATTTATCTATGCGTTTCGTTATGAATAGAAATTATTGATGTATTTATTCAGGTGTTAATGGAGATTACTTGCTGACGAGTTCGTATGATAACACAGCAAAGGTAAGAATCGTTTTTCCCACGATGTTTGTAAAAATTTCTTCTTTGTAATCATATCGTATGTAGTTGGTTATTTTTTCTTTATTTTTATCGATTTTTGTCTAATATTACTAAATTATTACACTCTTGGGATGAGGGGAATAATAATAAATGGTCCCAGCATGTGCAAGGCAGCCAAAGTTAGGCAATATCAAGCCTGGTTGGTAGACGTAAAGGTGACCTCCAGCAAACATTTTTCTAAGCAGCTTCTTCTGCTATACTGTCCGACCAAGTGAGGTTGTACTGTATGCTATTAAGCACGGCTAAGAATCGTCTACGCTTTAAACTGAAATATTATCCTTAACTCCTTCAGGACTGCACAGTTCAAACCTATAACTTTTCTGCTACTGTATGAGTACAGACATAACTAAATAATTACATATTAAGCACTGTTTTATTCAGGAGAATCTGTTATCCATTCGTGCTATTTGTTTAAACATTTATAAGTGATTTAATTGGATAAAATTAAGAAAAAGACGATCTCTTCACGCACTCCAACTTAGCCTATCTAGTGGCTTAGTCTGGTGTACACTTGCGTGATCGTACACACTATTTTATTGATTACCTGCTTCCCACAGCCCAAGAGAACTGTCTCCTGTACAGAGTTCCAGGAAAAACCAATCGTTCAGCCAAGGAGAAATTAAGGTTGTTTTATTTTTAACAGGAACTTCTCTTTAAAAATAGAGTAGACTTGAGTCCAAAGTTTGTTGTGTCTGGATAGTTGAAATTTTCTGCATTAGTGACTTCACACAAGTGATACTGTACTTTGTTACAGTGTAAACACTGCAGTTACTGAAAGCTTTTTTCAATTCTTTTTATCAAAAATCGATTTTCAATATGTCTAAGAAAATGCACTTCATAAATAATTTTGCATGAAAATCCCTTGTGTGAGGAGTAGAAACCTACAAAAATTACGAAATATAATGTAATTGCTGCTTAGTGAGAGCAGTTTTTCATGAACCAGTGCAAAATGTAGCAAATGCTTACAGTCCTGAAAGAGTTAACAATGAGTTAAAGTCCAGTCTTCTACAACTATTGAATGAGTCCCCATTGTTGAGTACTGGTTCATGGCTTCGTGGTGTTGACTGAATGAGTCCCCATTGTTGAGTACTGGTTCATGGCTTCGTGGTGTTGCCTGAACGAGTCCCCATTGTTGAGTACTGGTTCATGGTGTTGCCTGAATGAGTCCCCATTGTTGAGTACTGGTTCATGGCTTCGTGGTGTTGCCTGAATGAGTCCCCATTGTTGAGTACTGGTTCATGGCTTCGTGGTGTTGCCTGAACGAGTCCCCATTGTTGAGTACTGGTTCATGGCTTCGTGGTGTTGCCTGAATGAGTCCCCATTGTTGAGTACTGGTTCATGGCTTCGTGGTGTTGCCTGAATGAGTCCCCATTGTTGAGTACTAGTTCATGGCTTCTTGGTGTTGCCTGAATGAGTCACCATTGTCGAGTACTGGTTCATGGCTTCGTGGTGTTGCCTGAATGTGTCCCCATTGTTGAGTACTAGTTCATGGCTTCTTGGTGTTGCCTTACTAAATTCTCTTATAGAGCAACGGACTGCATGAGTTTTTCACTCTGCTGTTCATTCTATTCTATTTTTTGTTTCAAATTCTTTTGCATTTGCTTAAGTAGCTGTAGATTTCTTTTGTTTTGTCTTGTAAATTTGTTTTCTAACTGGCATTTTAGAGTTTTGTGATTCCTGATTTTAGATTTGGTCACATCCTGGTTGGTCACCATTGAAGACCTTAGCTGGACATGAAGGGAAGGTCATGTATGCAGATATATCACCTGACAATAAATACATTGTCACGTCATCGTACGATAGAACGTTTAAGCTGTGGGCTCACGAGTGAAACATGACAGAACATTTGAAGCGTCCAGCATGATCAGTGGAATAGCTTTGCCAGTGAGTGTCCAGCATGGTCAGTGGAACAGCTTTGCCAGTGAACGTCCAGCATGATCAGTGGAATAGCTTTGTCAGTGAGTGTCCAGCATGGTCAGTGGAACAGCTTTGCCAGTGAGCGTACAGCATGGTCAGTGGAATAGCTTTGTCAGTGAGTGTCCAGCATGGTCAGTGGAATAGCTTTGTCAGTGAGCATCCAGCATGATCAGTGGAATAGCTTTGTCAGTGAGTGTCCAGCATGGTCAGTGGAATAGCTTTGTCAGTGAGCATCCAGCATGGTCAGTGGAATAGCATTGTCAGTGAGTGTCCAGCATGGTCAGTGGAATAGCTTTGTCAGTGAGCATCCAGCATGGTCAGTGGAATAGCATTGTCAGTGAGTGTCCAGCATGGTCAGTGGAATAGCTTTGTCAGTGAGCGTCCAGCATGATCAGTGGAACAGCTTTGTCAGTGAGTGTCCAGCATGGTCAGTGGAATAGCTTTGTCTGCGAGCGTCCAGCATGGTCAGTGGAATAGCTTTATGAGCGAGAGGCCAGCATGGTCAGTGGAATAGCTTTGTCAGTGAGCGTCCAGCATGGTCAATGGAACAGCTTTGCCAGTGAGCGTCCAGCATGGTCAATGGAACAGCTTTGCCAGTGAGCGTCCAGCATGGTCAGTGGAACAGCTTTGCCATTGAGCGTCCAGCATGGTCAGTGGAATAGCTTTCTCAGTGAGCGTCCAGCATGGTCAGTGGAACAGCTTTGCCATTGAGCGTCCAGCATGGTCAGTGGAATAGCTTTCTCAATGAGCGTCCAGCATGGTCAGTGGAATAGCTTTCTCAATGAGCATCCAGCATGGTCAGTGGAATAGCTTTCTCAATGAGCGTCCAGCATGGTCAGTGGAATAGCTTTCTCAATGAGCATCCAGCATGGTCAGTGGAATAGCTTTCTCAATGAGTATCCAGCATGGTCAGTGGAACAGCTTTCTCAATGAGCATACAGCATGGTCAGTGGAATAGCTTTCTCAATGAGTATCCAGCATGGTCAGTGGAACAGCTTTCTCAATGAGCATCCAGCATGGTCAGTGGAATAGCTTTCTCAATGAGTATCCAGCATGGTCAGTGGAACAGCTTTCTCAATGAGCATACAGCATGGTCAGTGGAATAGCTTTCTCAATGAGTATCCAGCATGGTCAGTGGAACAGCTTTCTCAATGAGCATACAGCATGGTCAGTGGAATAGCTTTCTCAATGAGCATCCAGCATGATCAGTGGAACAACTTTTTCAATGAGCGTCCAGCATGGTCAGTGGAACAGCTTTCTCAATGAGCGTCCAGCATGGTCAGTGGAACAGCTTTCTCAATGAGCATCCAGCATGGTCAGTGGAACAGCTTTCTCAATGAGCATCCAGCATGGTCAGTGGAACAGCTTTGCCATTGAGCGTCCAGCATGGTCAGTGGAATAGCTTTCTCAATGAGCGTCCAGCATGGTCAGTGGAATAGCTTTCTCAATGAGCATCCTCATTCTTCGTCAGGTCCACTTTTCTCAAGCAGGTCGTACTAAAGACCGGCACCCGTTCACACCGAGCATTCTGAGTATATCCGAGTGCATATAAGTTGAGTGTGCGTAATTTCACAAGCAGGTCGTACTAAAGACCGGCACCCGTTCACACCGAGCATTCTGAGTATATCCGAGTGCATATAAGTTGAGTGTGCGTAATTTCTCAAGCAAGTCGTACTAAAGACCTGCACCCGTTCACACCGAGCATTCTGACTATATCCAAGTGCATATAAGTTGAGTGTGTGTAATTTCACAGTGCTTAGTGGCTTTTTTAAACATTTTCAATGTATCACTTCTCTTATCTGTCTACCTTTTCTTATTTCTTATTAAATTTCAGGATTTGCAACTGAACAGGTATTAGCTGTCAACTTCACAACTTATTTGTGTAATTCTGCATAGTTAAGTGTTAGTCTTAAATTGTAATTGTGCATAGTTAAATGTTAGTTTTAAATTGTAATTCTGTGTGGTTAAATGTTAGTTTTAAATTGTAATTCTGCATAGTTAAGTGTTAGTTTTAAATTGTAATTGTGCATAGGTAAATGTTAGTCTTAAATTATTCATATTTCAACTAGAATCATCAATAGCTACTTGCAAAATCATCCAATTCTAATTTTGTATACTCAGGATAAATTATTGCTTTAACTATTTGTGCTGCATGTCTAGGTTCATCATAGTAAAGCAGTCTGTTGTATCTTGTACGACTCCCGGTAGATTACCAAGTCAAAATACTTGTTCTGTGTAGTGTGTTTTATTCAAAATGTTGTGCACGTATATAAGCTTAATGGGGACACGGGGGAATAGAAAACTTTAGTAGGAATTTATGCTGTCAGGTTTGCTTTCTGTGTTTGTCAAATAATAACAGATGTTGAACTTTATTTTAATATAAAAACAGGCAAAGTAATTACTTGGTACGTAAAATCATAAGTCGTGTCTTTCCCCTTATATTAAACTTTGAATTTCCTTAGCTACTACAATGTGTGATAGGTGTAATAAACATTTTCTAGAACTGAACGTTATATAAGCTGGAAGAAATTTGATTCTTTAATTTTAGTCCTTAAACTGTTTGTTAAACATTTGTTTGAATGTTTATATGTTGGCTAGATGAATAAATCCTGAAATCTAATAATAACAATGATAACAATAACAATAATAATAACAATATGCTCTCAAACAATTACCATCTGCTGGGCACTTTTTACTCAAGTGATGAATATAATCGAGTTGTCACCGTGCAAGGTTAGCAACGGAAGTTAAGCAACGCTGGGCCTGTTAAGTGGATCGATAACCAAACTACCCTCTGGCTATTTATTACCTTGTTTAGAAAGGTTACGCACATCTGAATGTGGCTAAGACACTTCTACTTGTTCAATGTCTCATTTTAGAAGATTAACCTCAACAAATTTCTGTTGTTTGTTTGTTGTTGCGTCGTTCATTAATGTCCTGCATGGTCCAACTGGTATGCTATTAGCTTGTATCGCAAAGATTTCTGGTTCAAATTCGCGACGTTACAAAAGCAGATTCGCAAAAATACAAATACCACTACAGTAGTTGAAATGTAATTTTATATAATAGGCAACTGGAAACTGTATACACCATACAGACCTGATATAAACAGTCGTGTCATAAACAATGTAGGTAAAATTGCTACGGAAAATTTCTTCAAGAAAACTATTCAACAAGCAAAGCAGACTGATGAACTTCAAACTAAACTCTTTCTCAAGAAAAGTGATAAACATATGGAACGACCTACTACGGGAAGCCATAGATGCTAGGAGCTTAAACTTATTCAAAAAGCAAAGCAGACCGAACCTGTAACTAAAGTCTTTTTCAAGGAAAGTGATAAATATGTGGAACGAGCTACCACAGGCGGCCATAGATGCTAAGAGCTTAAACTGTTTTAAAGGAAAAATAGACAAATCCATGTAGTGTCATCTCAGACACTCGTACATGTAAACACCAATAAAAAAGCATCTCATTTTTGTGTAAGGGAAATTCTATCTTTAGCGTGATATGAAGTGTTTGCAGAATAAAGTTTCGACGTTAAAGAAAAGCCAGAAGACAAAGGTATCGCGTATTGCAAGTACCTGCCGAGAACTAAAAACATGTTTGCTCTTGAAATGTGGGATTTTAATATAGCTAGACCGAAAGTTTTTTGTATCTAAAAAGTTTTCAAAAAGCATATTATTAAAAATTAGTGTTCTGTTGATCTTCACTGTAGTTCTTAGCTAGAGATAAAATAAATGCAAAGAACAATTGATTCAAACATCATGATGCAAATACTTACTTACAATAATGTTTCAATAACGCGCATATTGAATTACAGTAACAATACAAAAAGGTTAGACGTTACATTGATTTCACAATTATGCTTGTTAGTATATACTTAATCTGTGCACAGTTACGTAGGCCTACTGTATAAGTACTTTAGAGGACCTCTGTAAGGGTAACCTCTACGGAAAAAAACTGATCCTAGCAATTCAAGGACCAGACAGTTTTTTTCCGAGGCATCTCTATACCCTGCCTACGCTTTTATAAAATCGTATGCATTTAGGCGATGGTATATTCATATTAGTTCATCTGGTTAATGACGAGTGAAAGTTACGATTCACTTGGCTTTAAAGTTATTCATTATACAATTAAACTACAGAAAACTGCGTACTTACTATATACACAACGCTTCGTAACTAACCTTAACAAATTACAGTGGAATAAATCTAGTCTTAACTGTATATATAGAATAATTGCTCTATTGGAAATGCGTTTTCGACAATACTATGAAGTAATTATCAGGCAATGATTTTGATGAAAACTTTTAGCCCTAATTTAATTTTGATTGTAATACAAGTGTGACAGCGAATGCAGCAGTTTAATTATTAAACTCGACAACATTTTAATGTGACGTTTATTGATTGGCAAGTCAAACAGTAGTAGATTGAAATGACGTTAATAAGTTTACCAGGGAAAACAGATTGTCTCGTCAAATTACCCTGAAATAAAAGTTGATATGTTGACCGCACGTTTGCACCTTTATTATTTACACGCCGGGTGTTGAATAATTGATTCATCTGCAAATGTTAGCTAAAATTGCTGTCGAGAACTCGCAACATCTCTGGCTTCTCTCGCTCAATGGCTGAATTTATCCCATATTGATCTGCCTCTCTCTACAGTTTCATGACAAGCCTGGCGGCGGTAAGCGACGATATTTTCGACACAAACACGCGAAAACGGAAAGAGATGCTCGCTCGGCTGAAGAGGTGCCCATAATCTTCGCAAGAATCCACCAATGTCGGCGCAGGAGGGTATTGAGGAGATACCGATCCCCAACGTCCCTTCCAAGAACCATCAGCTGGAGAGCAATACCATGGGCGAACAGGTGCAGACCAATGACAATGCTGGAGTCATTGTTTATGGAGGTAACGACTTTCTAGCTATTATTGCAGATACATTTTCAAATAGAATAGCATTACTATACATTATTATTGCTATTCTGTATGTATTACATTGTTTAAATTAGTAATAAGATTAATTGTTTGGCTTCAGTAATGAAGACAACGACTAGACTGCGTATGAAGCCTAGTTTTGAACTAATTAGCTATAAACGCAAATAGTGCCATAAAATGAATTGCTATTGAGCGGATGTTTACTCTGCGGATTAATATTTTATTAATATTGACTTCTGAGCTGCAATTACGTTTATCGTCGTGAGCTCAATGCCCGCAGACCATAGACATGTCATGCCCGGGAACCATAGACACGAGCATTTCATAGCTACGTTACGTTTAAAACGCGCAAATGAATACTGATTGTAATTAGCAAGGTATAGCTGAACTTTTATTTAAAAGATGAACATCTTAGAGAACGATACTCATTAAAAAAGACAACAATTAATGTAACTGAATAATACGGAGTATTATTGAGTATTATACGGAGTATTAATAATTGAATAATCTACATTACGGAGGTACTTAAAATGCGATACAGCTGGGTCATGAACCCAGCACCTTGTGATTACAGATTGCACGCTCAACCATTGGCATGCAGTTAAAAACACTTTATTGAAACGAACATAGCGTATAGCTTATTAAGTGAAAATATGTAGTTCATCACAAGATTTGTGTAATACAAGCTTACAGTGTAGTTTCGTTTGTTTATATTGTAATTATAATAAATCCTTTTATTTAGCAAGTGCAAGTCTCCCTTATAAGCTGCGTTGCAGTGTAGAGCATGGCACTTTTATGCTATTTCAAAATGGAAGCTTCAACTAGCCAATTATCGATTATTTGAATGTAGCTAGAAATAAAAAATATAATTATGGTGGCAGTATACCATTAATAATGTGCTTAAAGTATTGTTTGCAGTAATGTAAACAAAACTCGTATCTGAGAAATAAGAATAAAATTTAATTATGACACGGAGCACGGATATGGCTGTGGATAGAGCTTTGGGTATAGATATTATGGTGCGACGTCTTTCGGGAAGAAGTACATCCATGAAGTGGTTATTATGAAGTTCAGGAGAGACCGGGAGTTAGCAGTGATAAACAGTTGTACACAATGGCACCGTAACAATGAACAGGGCCTATTTCAGCCTAAGCGAGGTCCGGGGAAGTGGGGGAGCCACCATGGTAGGCGCCCAGAAAATTTTTTGAACTGCTAGAACGCCGGAGAAGCATTTTCAAAGAGAAAATATGGAGTTATACAGTTGTTAAAGGAAAGAACAATTGAAAGAAAAACTGCTTTATTCTGAAGACCAGTTCTTAATACTTGTCAAATAGTCAAATCAAAAACAACATCTTTGCAATATGTAATACCGTACTCTCACTTCCATACAAGCTGGTGTTAGAAATTCCGAAATTGAAAACAGCTGAACATCGGTACCGAGCCGCACAAGGCAAACGGCGCGCGTGGGGCAAGAGAGAGAGAGAGGGAGGGAGGGAGGGTGGGAGGGAAAGAGAGAGAGAGAGAGAGGAGAGAGAGAGAGAGAGAGAGAGAGGAGAGAGAGAGAGAGCGAGAAGAGGCAGTATGTTCGCATAAAGCAAAAAAAAAAGTTACCTCGGCGGCCCCCCTGGAGGGTGAGGCCCCGGGGAAGTATCCCCCCCCTTGAAATATGGGCCTGACCATGAGACAAGTCTAGGCTGTAACTGTATAAGAATTTTGTAACTGAACGCACGTTGTCATCAGAACCGTGTATTCCTCTCGAGAACAATACAGTACATTCTTGCTATTCCTCTGGAGAACAATACAGTACATTCTTGCTATTCCTCTGGAGAACAATACAGTACATTCTTGCTATGCCTTTTATGCCCATAGCAGTGCAATACAATAGACCTAGAAGCCCGTGTTATTAGATTATTCTCAGTATGAAAGAATTTCAATTTCTTTTACTGGGGAAAACCTAGATACTAGGTATAAGATTGCAAACTATGCAGAAACTTATTAGTGATTAGTAATAAAATTTGCCATGCGCTAATACTAGTAAAAATTATTACGAAATCGAAAAGGAAAGGCTGATCAAGAACTTGACGAAAGTGTGGAACATTTACCACATAAAGTTATAAACTAAAACATTACATTCAAGCGGTTTCTCTAGGTAGGTAGTTGATTAATGACGAATCTATCTTACAGACTTCAAATTTATTATATACGTGTATAAGGAAGGATGGTCAAGTTGGTACAAAAAACACACAACGTGGAGTTCAATTTATTAACACACCACAAACAATTGTAATCAGACATTCTAGACCATCTAACATGACTCAGTTAATTTACGTTGAAAATTGTAAAAATAGTTTAAAATTATACAAAAGCTGCACAACTAGTTCTTGTACAAAATGGGATATTCGATCAAAAAAAGGGGGCAGCAACCATGAAATTGTACGAACTTCTGCTCGCAATCACACGAATCCACTATATACGTTTTTTACTTTCATACTTTGTGTGTTTAAAGAGTGAGATAAGTTATACCAGGAAAAATCCCAGTTGAGAATCACATATGCACGTACTGTTCAAGAAAAGAAATCGAAGGCGGACTATTGCCTAAAATGTCCATATTACGATAATCTTAGAGGAAAATTATCACATCGGTACTAACTTTTAGCTTTTAGCTCAGCAGCAACCAGTTGCGTATTACAATTGCTCCCTTGATAAATAATTATCAGCAATTTTTTTCATTTTGTTTACTATTGTGTGGTTGTACTCACGATGTATGTAATTGTAAGGGTGTTTTTTTCTAATAAAAATCGATGCAATTGTACCAGGATTTTTTCTTTATGAACGATGCTGATAAATTTTTATTCTTGATGGGAAGTCATGATTTAGAAGTAATTAAGCCACTTATTGATTATGTTGAAAAAGCGTTTTTAACTAAGACATGATGATCAAAACCATTAAAAATGAAGCCATATATGTATATATATATATATATACAGATGGATAGATAGATAGGTAGGTAGGTGGGTGGGTGGTTCGGTAGATAGATAGATAGATAGATAGATAGATAGATAGATAGATAGATAGATAGATGGATAGATGGATGGATGGATGGATGGATGGATGGATGGATGGATGGATGGATGGATGGATGGATGGATGGATGGATGGATGGATGGATGGATGGATGGATGGATGGATGGATGGATGGATGGATGGATGGATGGATGGATGGATGGATAGATAGACAGACAGACAGACAGATAGATAGATAGACAGATAGATATTAGAATATTATGCATATATCAATAATTGTTTGTTTCTAATGTTGATATAATGTTATTTCATTATTGAAATTGCATGTATGACTTGTTTTGCATCTGTTTCTGCTGCTAACAAATAAATAAATATGTTCCTTTTCGTAAATTTATTCACAACGATGTTGCACACGGACGTACAGCGATGTTGCACACGGACGTAAATGCACAACAATCACTGTCACATTGTATTACCGAATTTCTGAAGTAGCTTCTCTTTTCAGAATGACATTTTGGTTATTAAGTTGTAACTTCAATCCACGGAAAATACTGCATTGTAATTAACTGTAGGATGCGTTTCTACAAAACACTTTGTTTGAAACAGATTAACTTCTATTCTGCTGCATTTTTGTACGGCTTCATACAATTTCAGTGAAAAGCATCAACTCTTTGACGCTTGCAACAAAGTCAGCAATCAATGATATATTACGTCATGAAGTCGTGCGCTACATGTTTCTACGACCAATAAATTTGGGTAAATAAATGTGTCGAAACAAACAATTTTAATCTACATAAAAGCTTTTGGTTTGTTTTGTAACTTTTGATCCTTTCTGCTCCATTTTGCGCAATGTTCCTAAATACAGAAATAAGTGACTTGACTACTATGATGATTAGGATTGAGCATTCTCTACAAGAAAGCAAATTCGAATCGAATTTGTGACTTTTGAATTCGAATTGAACCGAATTTCAGTTTCTCAAATCCAAATATAATTTGAATTGAGTTTCAAAGATTTTCGAACGAGTTTTCGAACCACTAGTAAAATGTGGTCTTACAAAGATCTTGCATATTAATTAATTTTGTTCTGCAGTAAAGCCGCTATTAGTTTGTTGAAAAAATTTGCACTCACTGCAGCTAAACTGTACTAACTGCATGATGTTTCAATCATTTTAATGATAAACAGCAAATGTGGCTAAAGTGCTGAATCATTCGAACCTATAATTTTAGGTCTGAATCGAATTCGAAGCAAAAAGACTCATTCGAATCGAATTCGAACGTTCGATGCCCACCCGTAATGATGATGCACCTATATTAAACGCACCAAATGACATTATAAACACAGTAATTATTAGGCAACAATAATTATAGTTTTAGTTTTAAACGGAACATTGAAATGAGCATCTGCATTGTTGGGCAGACGGTTTGTTTGGTTTGTTAATTCTCCGCTGTGTGTCGCGTCGTCCAACATGCCCAGTGGTCTTCGGTGGTTGCGAAGGTGAAGAAGCAGACGCTGCGTCCCCTGCTGAAAATTCGTTAGGACGAAACAGTGTTATAAAATTTTGCAGATGACGATTACAACAATGACAAAAACAACAGCAACAGCGACAATAACGATGAGATCAATAACAGGACAAAATTGCACATCCTCATGATTCTACAAAAATCCAAACGATATTTGTGACCGGAAAACTTCAGTCACTAAGCTAAATTAAATGGCCGCTAAACTTAACAGGCCTGCGAAAAAATGAATACTTGCATTATAGCTATTCTTCTTAATTCGACATTTTGTCGTTTCTATTCATTCTCACAGACTGACACAGTAAATATTCCTGCAATTCAGCGCTTGTCAACATGAGCTTCAGGCAGGTAATGTTCATTATGCTGATAAACAATCTGTTAATTGTTCAGGTGATCCAGGTAAACAGAACTACGCTAAACAAACAGCATGGCGTTTATTGCTGCATGTTCACTTGTCATTTTCCTGAACAAAAACAAAACTCATATTCCTGAACGTGAAACTTTAGCTATAGAATAACATGATGCATCACCCCATATTATCAGTTTAATCGTGTCTCTTTTGTTGTTGTTGTTGTTGTTTTTATTATTATTATTATTATTATTATTATTATTACGAGTTTATTTCGTATAAAAATATACAGTTTACAAAGATAAAGATGTTAGTAAAACAGGTAATGCGATATTAGTAAAGTAACATATAGTAAAGTACAGACATTGAACTTTATGATAACCACACATTGTAGGTCCCTTGTAATTATATTACATTATACAGTGTTGTAAGGAGCTATAATAGATATCTTAAAACATAATCTTTAAATGAGTTCTTAACCTTTAATTTTACATTTTCATTTAGATCTACAGTACAACCATATTTAAATTTCAAATTTACTTGACTGTTATTTACATAATAGCATAGTTTTGGAATTCTAAATGTGCAAGAGTTTACAATTTTTCTCACAAAGTTTAATTTTTGAATATCTATTAAATAATTCGCAGGCATTGTGCCACAAAAATACATTAACAATTTGACGCTTTCATTTTGTCTAAAACCGAATATTTTTCTATAAGCAATGTTCCATTTTGTCGTTGTTTTTGGAGCAGTGTGTCAATGTTTGAATTGTTTGCATTTTGTCTACATTTAATGTCTGTCATTGTCTTTGAAGGTCTGTGCTTTTTTAGTACATTAATTATCCTTACATTGTGACGATGAAAAAATGTCTTCGTTAAATTATAAGCTATAAAAATTTCTTTTACATTCGAATTTAGTAAAGTTTAATTTGGACATTTTTGATAAAATGTGTGCCTTTTTGCATGCACGACGTACTTATCTAGACTTAATCTCGCCGATCGTTAATTAAGTGGACTCATTCATCACACTAATGATGGGTTGATTTAGCCTGGTATGAAGCTAAATCAGCTGCAAGAATAAATACTAGAAATACTTAGGCAGGTTGGTAATAAACGCTGAATGTTAAGAGCAGCTGAAGAGAAAGTCTAAGGAAAAATAAGGACACGAATTAAAATGCTCTAAAAGAAATTTGCTTTGACTTGTCAAATGAGGGGTATGTTTTCAGCCGAGTGCCGTATAGCAAATGCTCTTACTAAGATGATTTGTATCACTATTGTGAAACAGTGGATAAGTAACAAATAGAGGATGGTGAAACAGTGGAGAATTCAGTGAAGCCAGACACACTAACGAATGTATTAAACACAGAATCAGAAACTACGAACGATGAAAGTTATACAGTGAAGCCAGACACACTAACGAACAGAATCAGAAACTACGAACGATGATAGTTATACAGTGAAGCCAGACACACTAAAGAACGGATTAAAGACAGAATCAGAAACAACGAACGATGATAGTTATACAGTGAAGCCAGATACACTAACGAACGGATTAAGCACAGAATCAGAAACTACGAACGATGATAGTTATACAGTGAAGCCAGATACACTAACGAACGGATTAAACACAGAATCAGAAACTACGAACGATGAGAGTTATACAGTGAAGCCAGACACTAACGAACGGATTAAACACAGAGTCAGAAACTACGAACGATGAGAGTTATACAGTGAAGCCAGACACACTAACGAACGGATTAAACACAGAGTCAGAAACTACGAACGATGAGAGTTATACAGTGAAGCCAGACACACCAACGAACGGATGAAACACAGAATCAGAAACTACGAACGATGAGAGTTATACAGTGAAGCCAGACACACTAACGAACGGATTAAACACAGAATCAGAAACTACGAACGATGAGAGTTATACAGTGAAGCCAGACACACTAACGAACGGATTAAACACAGAATCAGAAACTACGAACTAATGCCATTGCCTGATACATGTATATTACAGGATGAACACTGATTTAGTTTGACATAAGGGTAATGAGAATGTTGGCCTTATCAGTAAAGAGGCAAAATTGGATTTTCCGCCTGCTACTAACACATAAAATGCAGATTCGATCGTGAGGGGCTCAATTACAGGGCGAAGCGAAATGGTCATTGGGGGGTAATTAAAGGCCGAGAAGTTCTATTATGCAAAACAAAAATTTAAGGAACAATAATGGCTGAAACAGAGGAGTAATCTAAACAGATTACAAGTTAGAGCTGTAAGAGACAGGAAGTTAAATTTAGTATTTTCAGCTCTTCAAAATTGTAAATTGCAACAGCGTCTAATAAGTGTCTAAGATGACAGCAGGGCTAGATTATGTAGGCCTAACGCTTGTTGTTTGTTTTTATACAAATTGGCTGACAAAAATGTTTGAAATTTACTAGAAGAACAAAGAAAATATGTAAGCGATCATAATTCCTCTTCTAATGAAAAACTCTTCAGCATACCCACTATGGAACGAACTCTGTAATCAAACAAGCAATTCTACTTTGGAATTCTCTACCATTACGGGTTAAACAAATCAAGTCCCTATAAGCATTTAAAACGAAATTAAAATCACTAATATTAACCAGATATGAAATACCATCACACCAGTACGACAACATACACACTAATTCAGAATTCATATATCCACGGCCATATTAATTAAATCATAGTTTTTTATTTTTTGTGCATAGTTGTAAATATGTTTGATTTTATTCGTCGTTACTTTCCATTACTGCACAGTAGTTTAGATTGCACTGACGCATTTGCCTTTAGCAGTGTAAGTTTTTATTAACTAACACTGATTGATCATCTCTGTAAAGTTTTTATCAGTGATTATCAATGTATTTTAATGGCAAATAAAGCTTATTATATAATATATATAAATATATAAATATTTATTTATATTGAGAAATGACAATTAGGTACTAAGTGGAGAAGTCCACCGATCCACAAATGTGTATGTATAGTCCACACTATATATTATATATATATATATATATAAGCCTGGAAAACGTTTACGGTACATTTGTGCAAGATCGGTGGACTGCTCCACTTAGTACCTAATTGTCATTTCTCAATACAAGTAAAGAAGACCAAGATGTTCTTAAAGGTTTGTCAGATAGAAGTTGCTGTAAGTCAAAGTAGCGCTGAGAAACTGATGCGAAACTAAATGCGCATGCGTACTACAAACGCAGCGACGACAATGGTGGTAATGAAAATGACCATGATTATGACGACGCTATTATCATTGTTTTTGCTACTGTTGTTATTGAAAATATTAGTATTTTTAATGGTATTGTCACGCTGATTTGGAAACACACATGCCATAACTTTGGCTGTTGATTAAACTTAATTAGTAGTCATTTTGGTTGCGAGTGCACGTTAATTTTGTAGATGTAACTTTTGTTGGCCTTAGCACTTGATCGCACGAATGCCGTGAGCCAATAAATAAATATGGTGGCTTGTATTTCCGTTAAAAGTTGATTGCGAGTACATTTTAGAAGGCAATTAAATTTTATTGATCCCGCAATGCGTGCGTAAAGTTTTTGCGACATTACGTACTTAGCAACACTGCAGCGTATTCACCACAAATATATTCGTTTGTAGTGTTATTCCTTGTTATGCTTTGAATTGCATTTCTGCTTTGAGTTGATTTTTGTTGCTTTTGCCTTTTATACATACACAAACACCTAAAAATGTCATGACCCTATGAGCAAACTTGTATTTTTAATAAGGGGCAGCTGACCAAGTGACCAATAGGTCTTTCGCTGCTCCTTCTCAGCTGCAATGAAATGTAAAAATAATCATGGCGAATTTTAACTGCTATTGAGAAAATAAAATTGAATAGAATTGAATTCGTAATTACCAAAGTACACATAACAAATGCCACCATTTTTACTGTTTCGAAATTACAAAGGCTATTAGGCTAATAATATAAGCGCCACATTGAAACATGTCGATTGTTTGACAACCATTAGAGCGAGCGAGCAACGCGCGCTCAGTGGTTGATGATAATAATGATTAATGTTGTTAGTTACCAGTGTCAACATCGCTTCTATCTAGCGTAGGCCTACGAAGCCAATCGACCCGCTGTAAATGTTTGCCAGGTAAACGCAGGTGCATCCAGGTAACCTTATACCTGCCTGCGTTGTAAATGTCGCTTATTGCAACAATATCCGGGAATGAATACACTTTCCCACATTTAATTACTGAAGCCATGTTGCTAATTGACGAGCAGGACATTAACTAGTTCAACGTGCAACTGTTTTTTTGTTTGGCAGCCATTTTGTTTTGTTGATAAATAAAGCGAGGATTATGACGTCATAAGCGTATTGTTTAAAAGACAGGTGGCATTACGTGTAATGTGAAAGAATTATCAGCGTGTTGAGAGTAAGATATTGTGAAAGAAATGCTGATATTTCAGGAATACGTAAAATTAAGACTGACTATGGAATAGCGTACACAAAGAAGATTTCCATCACAGCATGACCACAAAGGAGTACAGGACGCGTCCTGCATGAATCCATTCAAGTCTTTGACGCAATGAACATCGCAAGTCTTTGGTTCAGCTTGTAGTTCATTGTTCCTTATTAGATTTACGGATCGTAGAAATGATGTCGCATCGAAAACACGGCGGATCAACGGCAATGATAATTACCGTTGGGGGTGGTAAGAATTCATCGGTTTCGTGTCTTGTAAACTTGCTGTACGTGCATAAGATGTGAAACTCTCAGTAAAGATGTGTAATGGCTTCACTTAGGGTTTTTAGTACATCTATAATTATTTTGTTTGGCAAGGAGGATTACAAATTTCTCGTATTCTGGCAGAAATAGAAAGAGCTGCACGCATACGGTAAACTGGGGCATAAAACGGCAAGGTACTGGCCAAGCACCTTATATGATTGTGAGAAAATGCTAAGACTACTGCGCAGTTGGCTGAATTGTGACATTTTGTAGTCACCTCTTGCTTGTCACATAAAATCCATTAATTAATTAATTAATGAGAAAAACTTCTGAAAATAAACCTGTCATGTCATTACTAAAATATTTTGTGCCTTTTAGTTTTCAGAAGGTCTCTCACTGGCATCCACCAGCACCTTTTCCAGATTTTTGTTTTCTAATTGTGTTTTAGTCACATTTTTGACATATGAGCCACGTTCATGAACGTTTGTGTAGCTTTTGTGCAACCAGTTTTTAATGTTTTGATTCAAATTCAAACTATTTTTCAAAAAAGTTTTGAGCCAAAAGTTTTTGTAAACGAGTCTTCATTTTTGACGTGTATCTTGACAGCAGTTCAACATTTTTACCTGATTATTACTCTACTTAATGTTTTTACTCACATTTCATATTTGATACATAAGCCCGGTACAAGTGGTTTGGTGTGAATGATTTTTACTAAACACTTCTATACAATGTGAAAATATTTTTCAGTAAATTTACAGTTTTACGTACCTATTCAAATCTACCTATTAAAAGAAATTTTATCAAAACTAAAATTACTGTTAAAAAATTAATAATTTTAACAATATCTACGCAAAACCACAAAAACCAACAACAACAACAATGACAATAGCAACAACAACAGCAGCAGCAGCAACGGCAATAACAACACCAACAAACAAGCAACAACAATAACAAACAAACAACAACAGCAACAACAACAAAAAAGCAGCAGCAATGGCAACGACAACGACAACCATCACCACAATAAGGATGACGACAGTGGCGACGTCTACAACAAGAAAACAACAGCTACTTGCTTTTCTTGTTATTTAACAACTTAAATATATTTAATTTGCGTTATAACAGCAATGCCACAACCGCCCTTAACCAGCAACGACAACCACAGCGACAAGATTTAGTCAGTAATTTTAAGACGGGTTGGTTGAAATTGTGCATTACTGCTTGCTATGAAGATTAGCTGCTGTTATAGAGGAGTAGTCAGCCAAAGGAAACATTAAAAAACCCATTAGAATGGAATGCATAAACGAAGCCTAGATAAATAGTGTAATTAGCATCGTTTATTCAAATTGCAAAAATGCGCATTAATGAAGCCATGCAAAATGTGCCGTTTAGGACTTGGTAGTCGAAAGCAATTTACTGACATCACACCACTAAACTCTAAATTGCTGCATTGGATAGATTGCTGCCTTTTGTATGGAGGGCCTACTTCATTGTGCCAGGACTGGAATCTAACAGATTGTCAAGTACAATCCCCTGTGATGAGACACTGAATCAACAGAGGTATATATTGAGACACTGAACCAGCAGAGATGTATAATGAGACACTGAACCAGCAGAGGTATATGATGAGACCCTTAACCAGTAAATGTATATGACGAGACACTGAACCAGCAGGGGTGTGTGATGAGACACTGAATCAGCAGAGGTGTGTGAAGACATTGAACCAGCAGAGGTATATGATGAGACCCTTAACCAGTAAATGTATATGACGAGACACTGAACCAGCAGGGGTGTGTGATGAGACACTGAATCAGCAGAGGTGTGTGAAGACATTGAACCAGCAGAGGTATATGATGAGACCCTTAACCAGTAAATGTATATGACGAGACACTGAACCAGCAGGGGTGTGTGATGAGACACTGAATCAGCAGAGGTGTGTGAAGACATTGAACCAGCAGAGGTATATGATGAGACCCTTAACCAGTAAATGTATATGACGAGACACTGAACCAGCAGGGGTGTGTGATGAGACACTGAATCAGCGGGTGTGTGGTTGGGGGTTTGTGGTTTGCGAGACACTGAACCAGCAGGGGTGTGTGATGAGACACTGAATCAGCAGAGGTGTGTGAAGACATTGAACCAGCAGAGGTATATGATGAGACCCTTAACCAGTAAATGTATATGACGAGACACTGAACCAGCAGGGGTGTGTGATGAGACACTGAATCAGCAGAGGTGTGTGAAGACATTGAACCAGCAGAGGTATATGATGAGACCCTTAACCAGTAAATGTATATGACGAGACACTGAACCAGCAGGGGTGTGTGATGAGACACTGAATCAGCAGAAGTGTGTGAAAAGACATTGAACCAGCAGAGGTATATGATGAGACCCTTAACCAGTAAATGTATATGACGAGACACTGAACCAGCAGGGGTATATGATGAGACACTAAGCTAGCAGAGGTGTGTGATGAGACACTGAACCAGCAGATGAGTGTGAAGAGATATTGAACCAGCAGAGATATATGACGATACAATGAACAAGCAGAGGTGTATAATGAGACACTGAACCAGCAGAGGTATATGATGAGACACCGAGCCAGCAGAGGTGTGTGATGAGACACTGAACCAGCAGAGGAGTGTGAAGAGATATTGAACCAGCAGAGATATATGACGATACAATGAACAAGCAGAGGTGTACGATGAGACACTGAACCAGCAGAGGTGTGTGATGAGACACTGAACCAGCAGAGGTGTGCGATGAGACAGTGAACCAGCAGAGGTGTGCGATGAGACACTGAACAAGCAGAGGAGTGTGAAGAAATATTGAACCAGCAGAGATATATGACGATACAATGAACCAGCAGAGATGTGATAAGGTGCCTATAAATCGCAATTGCGCATGTGTGCTGCAGTTCTAGATGCATATGGCTATTTACATGTATTTATCGTTATACGCTTGCAAATAGTGAGGCGGAAATGCCTTTTAAAGAGTGATTTACTTCTATTAAACATGAACAAGCTATTTCTGCATCATTTAACTATTCAATGCTGCAAGTCATTGTCTATATTTAGTCAGGCTGGCGCTGAAAATCTCTCCGTCGATAATTCTTCCCACTTCCTTTGAGCCTGGCTTCAAGATGAACCCGTGAGAATCTGTCAGTTGGCGGAGGAAAGGCTGTTTGTAAACTCGATAATGTACGTTTTGTCTGCGCAGCAATGAATTAATAACAGAAAAACTGTTTAAATTTATTTTAGAGAAGATGCAGTGTGATGATAGATTATTATTGCATGACATTTTGTGCGTTGTTTGTTTTTCATTTTCTGCTTGGGTTTTCATTCGTTAAAGAAAGCAGCATTACCGAACTGAAAAAATAGTTGACAACGATTGAATCAATTGAGATAATTGAGAACTGTGTAAAGCAGCATGCATGATGGCCTATCTAGTCAAATTTTCACCACTTGGTTATTAGCATACCACGATTCTTCTAGATATGAAATCTTTTAACAAAACAGAATGAATTTGTAAACACAGAAAAATGGCGGTTACATCTAACATGGTCCTAGCTGGCATGCACCGCTACGGTGGCTTGTTAGGGACATAATAAAAATATAAATTTATGAAAACTCGAAATTTTAACTTTGTAATTCCAATAAAAAATAAATTTATAAACTCAAGATTGCAACTTTGTAGCTACAATAATCAAGTCGAAATTTCGAGTTATTAAATTTATATTTTGTTTTCATTATGTTCATAACAAGCTACTGTGCATCACAGCATTCGTGAATGACGAATGTTTTGTCGCTTAGAGCAGACAATGCAAGCGTTCCAGGAATCGTTCCAGGAATAATTTTAATAGAGACTTTGTTGATATTGTTCCACTTTTCCGTTGCTACGTGTGACGGAAAAATTTTAAAAAAATCGACGCATTTTCTGATACATAAAGGCGGTTAGCAAAAAGTTCTCTTTTGGGGAGAACAAGGAGAACAAATTCTTAGCTGGGCTGCTTCGTCTTGCCAGTAGACAACTATTGTATCATACAAGCATTTCTTTACCAGATAATTACATGTATTTTCTGAAACCACTAGGTACCTGTTATAAGAAAACGCATTTAGTACATAGAAAGAAGCTGCTTCAACAGCTTGTACGATTACTGCTCTTTTGTTTTGGCAAGAGGATGAAGTATTCCATAAACTAAATAGCGAAATGTCTTGGCGCTAATTAATAATGTTTAGTGACAGTATATTTAAGATATACAAGATAACGAACATTGATCCTGTACATAGGATGGAACGGGTCAAATGTAGTAGAAACGATAATTACAGAAACAGAATAATAAAAAAAGGCACAATAATAATAGAAAAACAACAACTGTCATGTGAATAGAATTTTGTAAGACCGAGTTTTGGTTTAGTAATGAATGAATTTCGCACTAATTTACTGGTGAGTTTGACACTGGAATTTCAATACACTAATTTGAAGGAATTGGTCATGTAGTTTTACGAATGTCTGAGTTTACGTTGTTCATTTTCAGCTAATGCACCAGACGCAGGCGTGGGTATCGTAGGATGGATCTTGTTTGCCATATCATGGCTTTTGGTTATAATAACGTTCCCGTTTTCCCTGTGCATCTGTATGAAGGTAAGAAGATCTTTTATAAACGGAAGCTTTTGTAACAAGAAGAGATTTACATTCTCAAATAGAACTAGTCTAGCAGACGGTACGAAAATGCGAATTGGAGCTAACATGGCGTCAGCTTCGATCGTGCTCACATTAAAATTTTATGTTGTCACCTAAATCTATATACATAAATATTATATTGTTTACGTATAACCGCATAGAGAGCTTACAACAAAACACACTTGCACAGCCATTAATCTTGTTTGCAATCTCATTTCAGCAGTGAGGGCAGGGAGGGGTTCGACGCTGTCTCAGCTTATAATTTATTTCATTCTTTTTAGCTTAGTCCAGATAACACGTTTGTAAGTCGTTCGACGAGGTAATAAAGTCACAGGAAAAGTCACAATTTTAGCTAGAAAAAGTCAAAATTAATTTTTCTAAAGGGTTTTTCGTGTACCTTTGTTTCCTTTGGCTTTTTTTACCTGTAACCTTTTTACCTGGATTCTTGAACGATAACTGTCAACGTTTGAATAGCACATTAGAATACAGGCTGGCACGTGACATTGTCCACATTAATACGAAACGTTTCATTGTACGACTTGTTATATTGTGCAGGACAAATGGATAAATTATCTTTGAACTTCGAACTACAGTCAATTACTGTAAGTAACTGTCAAGCCTGTCAATAATGAGGCGCATTATTTACATTTGTTAACTTTGCACTTTACTTCCAGGTTGTACAAGAATACGAACGGGCGGTTATATTCAGACTGGGTCGTTTATTATCAGGCGGATCCAAAGGACCAGGTAAATTCTATACTAGCTCCCTCTTGAACTCATTCAGAAGATATGAACAAGGTGGTACGTGTGTTGTGGTGCACAAGAGAAATTTGAAATCAATTTACAGTATTCGAGGTAGCAATAACAAATCCATAATTGTTAAACCTTCCTGAAACCAAACTTGACAAAACAGGACATGTGGAAAGTGGGAGGGTTTGGATTTGAGCCAAGGACCTTATGATTCAAGATTCAGTCTTGACTTGTTCTTATTTCTTTTTTTCAATATAGTTTGGTTTAAAAAATTCCATTATTACAAGTTTACTCGACTATTGACCAACAATCTTGAAATTATTTTAGTGATCGAACTGTTTTCATTTTTCAATCTCTTGAAATTTCTAATGATAGATGATATGAGATTATATGTAAAGGTAATTTATAGTTTTAACATTTTATTAATATTATTAATTTTCTAAACGCGCATTACAGACCATGCTCAAAAATTGTGTGATGTTTTCCTTTAAACGACACGTTTGCAATAGCCAGTCAGCTTTAATTTATCACTCTGGGAAATGTTTAACTGTAAATAAAGATTGTAACACACATTTTAAACTGAAAAGCTTTTTTGAACTTGCTCAAAAATTGTGTACTGCTTTCCTTTAAACGATTCGTTTTCAGTTGCCATGCAGTCAGCCATGTAAGCTTTAACTGATCATCCCGGGTAAATATTTAACTTTAAATGCTGAAACCGTGGCCCGCAAGCAATTGGGATAATCATTTAAGCAAACAAAAAGCATATAGGAAGTATCCTGAATCACAGAAGCTAATCAATTTCGTCAGATCAGAAATTGATTGCTGCTTTCCTGTATGAATGAAAGTGCTATTCCCGGCGACAATGCAGCGAAAATGAAGTCAGATGCAATTAAACTCAAGACTGGTGAAATTTCTGGAAGTTCGCTAAGTTCTTCAGTTGAAACTCCAAGGAGGAAATTGAACCAGCAGAAAATCACCAGGTTTCGTTGATGTTGCATTTAGGAAGCCATGATGATGACGTCATAAACTTGGCGACTTGTGTCGCTGATGCGAGCATTTAATTTACAGTTCATTATTAATTTTGATTTGTAGTTCTAAACTTTAGTTTTTCACTACCACTAAGTCAGTGCTGACATCTGTTTGTACACTTTGAAGTTTTCAATATATCTGTGTACTTGCTACTATATGTTTGTATGGAACTGGGTTACTGGGCTTCTCTGTGAATGTAGTTGTTTTTCACACTTGGTAGCAAGATCAGAAGACAGGCAATAGGCTTAAACAGTTGTGTGGTTATAACAATGTTTGACTCAGGCGCCATGATATATTGGCTGATGGATAAACTTTTGTTTACTACTGTTGATGTTTACCATTTTCGTGTATATGTGGACTGACTATGGGACTATGATTTTGAGTAAAATACAGATCACGAAGTTAAACCATGTTTTCATCCATTGATTTCATCTGTTTAACATGAACATCGCAATTTCAAAAACAGTCTGATAAACCTGCCAATGTCGGTTGTTGGCTCTCCCCAAAACACCCCAGCGACAACTTTAGCTTCACGAAGACTTGCACTGAAATGTAACCTGGTTTTTAAATTTTGTTTCAGGTATTTTCTTTGTACTACCGTGTATCGAAAACTACACAAAGGTTGATTTGCGAACTGTATCATTTGACGTGCCACCGCAGGAGGTTAGCAGTTATTTAGGAAAACTTTTTCTATTTACAATTTGATAGAAATTTCATATTTACTATTGAAAACGTAAAGATATTTCATTTACATTTCACAATTTATCCGCGTTATTTTTCTTAATGCAAAAATTTTGCAACTTATTGCCTCATTATAACCAAATACTTAAACTATATCAGTAGAGATCTTACCATTCTTATCGCCTCATTATAACCAAATACTTAAACTATATCAGTAGAGATCTTACCATTCTTATCGCCTCATTATAACCAAATACTTAAACTATATCAGTAGAGATCTTACCATTCTTATCGCCTCATTATAACCGAATACTTAAACTATATCAGTAGAGATCTTACCATTCTTATCGCCTCATTATAACCGAATACTTAAACTATATCAGTAGAGATCTTACCATTCTTATCGCCTCATTATAACCGAATACTTAAACTATATCAGTAGAGATCTTACCATTCTTATCGCCTCATTATAACCGAATACTTAAACTATATCAGTAGAGATCTTACCATTCTTATCGCCTCATTATAACCAAATACTTAAACTATATCAGTAGAGATCTTACCATTCTTATCGCCTCATTATAACCAAATACTTAAACTATATCAGTAGAGATCTTACCATTCTTATCGCCTCATTATAACCAAATACTTAAACTATATCAGTAGAGATCTTACCATTCTTATCGCCTCATTATAACCAAATACTTGAACTATATCAGTAGAGATCTTACCATTCTTATCGCCTCATTATAACCAAATACTTAAACTATATCAGTAGAGATCTTACCATTCTTATCGCCTCATTATAACCGAATACTTAAACTATATCAGTAGAGATCTTACCATTCTTATCGCCTCATTATAACCGAATACTTAAACTATATCAGTAGAGATCTTACCATTCTTATCGCCTCATTATAACCGAATACTTAAACTATATCAGTAGAGATCTTACCATTCTTATCGCCTCATTATAACCGAATACTTAAACTATATCAGTAGAGATCTTACCATTCTTATCGCCTCATTATAACCAAATACTTAAACTATATCAGTAGAGATCTTACCATTCTTATCGCCTCATTATAACCAAATACTTAAACTATATCAGTAGAGATCTTACCATTCTTATCGCCTCATTATAACCAAATACTTAAACTATATCAGTAGAGATCTTACCATTCTTATCGCCTCATTATAACCAAATACTTAAACTATATCAGTAGAGATCTTACCATTCTTATCGCCTCATTATAACCAAATACTTAAACTATATCAGTAGAGATCTTACCATTCTTATCGCCTCATTATAACCAAATACTTAAACTATATCAGTAGAGATCTTACCATTCTTATCGCCTCATTATAACCCAATACTTAAACTATATCAGTAGAGATCTTACCATTCTTATCGCCTCATTATAACCGAATACTTAAACTATATCAGTAGAGATCTTACCATTCTTATCGCCTCATTATAACCGAATACTTAAACTATATCAGTAGAGATCTTACCATTCTTATCGCCTCATTATAACCAAATACTTAAACTATATCAGTAGAGATCTTACCATTCTTATCGCCTCATTATAACCGAATACTTAAACTATATCAGTAGAGATCTTACCATTCTTATCGCCTCATTATAACCGAATACTTAAACTATATCAGTAGAGATCTTACCATTATTTTTAAAATTAGGAATGGGAACTATTACCCATCATTCTGTATTGGGTAACTGAGTGTCTAGATTTCCGACTGCAACCACACAGTCTTGAGTTCGAGACTAGCAGCTGCCAGTCCTGGGACATATACCCTACATGTTATTCATTGTTTGTGTGTTGCGTCTTTTCCTGTATTGTTGAAAAGCTAAGTCTGCATGTACACGTAATGCGTAATGTGTGTTCCATAATGCGTCATGTGTGTTCCATAATGCGTGACCTGTGTTCCATAATGTGTGATGTGTGCTCCATAATGCGTGATCTGTGTTCCATAATGCGTGATGTGTGCTCCATAATGCGTGATCCGTGTTCCATAATGCGTGATCTGTGTTCCATAATGCGTGATGTGTATTGACTGTTTCCATGTGTCCGTGAAAACAATATGGTATTAACAAAGTTTACGGCGCCTATCTGCCATTTTTGGTCGCTTATCGTGAAAATTGCTAGCAATATTTTTTAGAAATCATCTCTCTCTGTCGAAATTTAAGTGTGATAATTACAGCTGCGGCATTAGCTTATTATTGTACTATTAGTCAGAAAAATTCAAAAGAAAGCACAAGTTTTGGGTGAACATCATTTTGCAGGGGAGAGAACACTACTGCACGCATCATCAAAAAATTTTAGTGAAAAAAAACTGCAGTTACATGCACAACACAATTACATGCTTCTTCCACCTCTCAAAAACTCAAAATTTAATAGAAAAAATATTATTGTTTATAGGTCCTAAAGTGACCAAAACTCACCTAACTAGAATTTTCATAAAGCTAAACAGCGAAAGTGGTCACAGGAAATTTGAAAACTTGCTATAATCACCTAGGCAACGACGGTTTGCTGCGTGATGCGTATTCTGATAATAGCTGATGGGATTCGAACGCATACGGATCACGCATTACTCATTACGTACGCATGGAAACACTTCTACATGTTTAAACACAAACTGTTGTATACGCATTACGGATCACGCATCACGCATTACGTACGCATGGAAACACTTCTACATGTTTAAACACAAACTGTTGTATACGCATTACGGATCACGCATCACGCATTACGTACACATGGAAACACTTCTACATGTTTAAATACAAACTGTTGTATACGCATTACGGATCACGCATCACGCATTACGTACGCATGGAAACACTTCTACATGTTTAAACACAAACTGTTGTATACGCATTACGGATCACGCATTACTCATTACGTACGCATGGAAACACTTCTACATGTTTAAACACAAACTGTTGTATACGCATTACGGATCACGCATTACTCATTACGTACGCATGGAAACACTTCTACATGTTTAAACACAAACTGTTGTATACGCATTACGGATCACGCATCACGCATTACGTACGCATGGAAACACTTCTACATGTTTAAACACAAACTGTTGTATACGCATTACGGATCACGCATTACTCATTACGTACGCATGGAAACACTTCTACATGTTTAAACACAAACTGTTGTATACGCATTACGCATTACGTACACATGGAAACACTTCTACATGTTTAAATACAAACTGTTGTATACGCATTACGGATCACGCATTACTCATTACGTACGCATGGAAACACTTCTACATGTTTAAACACAAACTGTTGTATACGCATTACGGATCACGCATCACGCATTACGTACGCATGGAAACACTTCTAGATGTTTAAACACAAACTGTTGTATACGCATTACGGATCACGCATTACTCATTACGTACGCATGGAAACACTTCTACATGTTTAAACACAAACTGTTGTATACGCATTACGGATCACGCATCACGCATTACGTACACATGGAAACACTTCTACATGTTTAAACACAAACTGTTGTATACGCATTACGGATCACGCATCACGCATTACGTACACATGGAAACACTTCTACATGTTTAAACACAAACTGTTGTATACGCATTACGGATCACGCATCACGCATTAGGTACGCATGAAGTCGTACCTTTAGTGCTTCTGTTGTCCGCTAAAACGAGCATCGGTTTCTCTTTGTTTTCTTTGTTTTTTTTCCACCCACTGATATTGGTTCTTGTACAGTGCAACTGATTTACATAGCCGCTTATGTAATTACCATTGCCAAATACTGTAATTAATTAGTGGTTTTTTGTATGTTTACAAACTTACTTTGCGCATGATCTTTGCTAAAGATTCTAATTAAATTGAAATTTTAATCTGAAGCGCTTGTTAAGTATTAACAATCTATATACTAGAATAAAGTGAAAGCGATGACAATAATTTGATGTGTCACGTGGAGAGGGGGGCGAGGCGAGGCGAGGCCCCCATAGTTTACTTTGCTCAATGCCGGAAATATCCGAAGGCCATGCGCATTCAGGACAGATTCAGTCTGCAATTGTTTTCCTAACTCAATGCATTCTGTACATTAGCCAGAAACCAAGCACGACTTGTCTTGACCCTTTCAGGCTATGATTCGCACGTGTTGCGACTGCAAGCATGTAAAGTACTTCGTCCGCCATGGCTGCACGATATACGACCACTCATTGTTTTAACAAACTTTTATAGACGTAAAATTTATCATAATTTATGTATGTAAAAGAAGAATGGTTGTGTGCTCCTATCCACTAATGGAGAGTTGGGGCTGATGGTAAAGGAGCACACTCGACCAGGACAGTTCAAGTTGTAAATCGTTCAAAACATCTCTGCGTGAGTGGGATGCAAAATTTCGAACCCAGTAACTGTCTCGGAGGAACTCGCATTGATATTTGAATTGAATTTCAACTTCAAGTTTTTTATTAGATTAATGGAACTGTAGCAGAAGAACTCTGCACGTGGCGCTAATTGTTAAGAATGGCATATAAATTTTTAATTATTTTCATGAATAAAAAATTATTTTGTGTTAGAATGTGATTTCTTATAATTCAGTCTAATGCTGTATGTGTGTTTTAATACCACGTAGACACACGGAACTATGACTATCATTCTTTCACATTATTTAGTAGACTGTCTTGTGGTAAATAAGCCCAATATGGGCAATAACATAACCAAGCTTCTGTTTATAATAAGTGTAGACAATGAAAGACAGAGGACTGGAGAAAAAGGATCGTTCAACTGTTTTAGTAATACGAATGCTATCGTGGTAATGCTATGTCAATTTTATTTTACGAAAATTTCGTAACATGAATTAAATCTGTAATAAGTAATATACTCAGTAGCACAATACTATTTTACTTATTATTACTGCTAAATGCAGTCCGTTCATATTTACAAATGACATGTCACTCTGAGTTTGTTTTTGCCTTGTACAAAATGGAGTGTGCCGGGGAAAAATTCCGTATGTAAATATTTGAACTAGTAATGGATATGTCACATCTGGACTGAGGAAATATAGGATAAATGATTATGTTACTGTTTTAGTTAAGTAAGCTCTCTGCAGACCATTAGGGCTACACGATCAAGGGGCAGTTTTTGACAAAAATAGTATTTGTTGGGGGCTTGCAGAGACAAATGTGAAATGCACATACTACTCAGGCCTGCTGCAAAATGTGCAAGCTACTTTGTATAGCTTTTTTAATACGAGATAAAGAAGTGTGTGAAAGAAATAGGTCGAACAAGTGTAAATCATTGAAACAAGCATATTTAAAGTCAGGGGCGTACCTAACAAAAAGCTAAGTAGGCTGTAGCTTGGGGCACTGAGTGATAAAATTTGTATTCTCTGGAAAATGTGCATCCTGTCATATTCATCTAAAGCGAGTATTTTATAGCACACCACAAGCAGTTACTTTGCCACCCTTTATATAAGGACTGTATAACAAACAACTACAATTATTTCATAAAGGATACCACACCACAGGCAACAGCCGGCTTTAGATATAAATGCTACGCAAATAGAGGTAATTAACGATAAACACGTATAAGTAAAAGTGTTACTAATACATTACAAACATTGGCTTCGTAAGGGATGGGCTGGACTGAACTGTCAGCCCAGGGTGGCGTGATACACTCCTAAACAAGAACCGATTTGTTCATGTCTCATAGTATTACTATTTTACAGGTATTAACAAAAGACAGTGTGACTGTGTCTGTAGACGCTGTAGTCTACTACAGAGTGTTAAATGCTACCATATCGGTTGCCAATGTAGAGAATGCACATCATTCAACTAGGTTACTTGCACAGACAACCTTGAGAAATGTGCTGGGCACTAAAAACTTGTCTGAAATTCTCTCTGATCGGGAACAAATCAGCCATTATATGCAGACATCATTGGACGAAGCAACAAACAGCTGGGGCATCAAAGTTGAAAGAGTAGAAGTGTATGTATAAACTTCATGAAATAATTACTTTTTAACTGATCTTCTTAAACTACCTATTGAAGTTTGTGTTTTTCTAACAAAAAAATGTGCGAGTGTGATCGTTTTATTCGTTTGTACCAGACAGTTTAGTCTAGTGGTAGCGCATCCGCTTTCCACATGGGAGGTAGGTCGTGAGTTCTATACTGCAGCGTGGTCATATCAGAGACTTTAAAAATTGTATCTGCTGTTGCCCTGCCTGGCGCATGGTATTCAGGGTTAAATTATTATTATTATTATTATTATTATTATTATTATTATTATTATTATTATTATTATTATTATTATTATTATTATTATTATTATTATTATTATTATTATTATTATTATTATTATTATTATTATTATTATTATTATTATTATTGTTATTATTATTATTTCATATTATTGTCTGACAGATACAAATAGACCATACAAATAGATCTTTTTGCTGACCTAGCCAGTGACTCAATGTCTAACTTCCGATATTTGACTAAGCTTATCTACAGGAATAGGTGTGAAAAATTACCCAAACAACAAAAGACTCGCACCCACCTTGGGTTATAGACACCACTTTGTAATGCCATTGTAATTCGTCAGAAGCTATTATGAATGTATTTCATTTTATACATAATGTCCAGCCATTTTGTAGGCATTTTGAACTAAGACAGTACAGTCTGTAATGCGTAGACAAATTTTTCAGTAAGGATGTTCGATTGCCAATACAACTTCAACGTGCAATGGCTGCAGAAGCAGAAGCCGCTCGCGAGGCAAGAGCAAAGGTGAGAGTTACTATTCTTACTTCCTAATAGGAGAATTCCAAGTATTACTAGTGGCGGCTCGTGTATAGGCACTGTGGAGCTGTGGTATTATCACTAATTTTCAGTATAATCGGTCTTTTTTAATTCTTTATCTATACTTGTACATACCTGTAAGTCCTTGTACGGAACCAGAGCACATGATGGAACAGTGCGCTTCACAGTTCCAGCAACATGGTGTTTGGCTGTTGTGTGCATGCGGCCATGCGCATGTGTCTGAGATCAGAAGCTGCACGCTAGTGAGAGTGAGAGAGGGGGGAGAGAGCGGAGAGAGAGGGGGAGAGAGAGCGGAGAGAGAGGGGGAGAGAGAGAGAGGGAGAGAGAGAGAGAGAGAGAGAGAGAGAGAGAGAGAGAGAGAGAGAGAGAGAGAGAGAGAGAGAGAGGGGGAGAGAGAGAGAGAGAGAGAGAGAGAGAGAGAGAGAGGGGGGAGAGAGAGAGAGAGAGAGAGAGAGAGAGAGAGAGAGAGAGAGAGAGAGAGAGAGAGAGAGAGAGGGGGGAGAGAGAGCGGAGAGAGAGGGGGAGAGAGAGAGGGAGAGAGAGAGAGGGGGGAGAGAGAGCGGAGAGAGAGAGGGAGAGAGAGAGAGAGAGAGAGAGAGAGTGGGGAGAGAGAGAGAGAGAGAGAGAGAGAGAGAGAGGGGTGGGGGGAGAAGCTCCACTGCACGATAGAGGTAGAGAGAGCACTGTCGCTCACGGAGAAAATTATTAATCTTTTCCTGTAAAGTAAAACAAAAAGAATGGATTTTGTTCCTAATTGAATGGATCAATTTAACCTCGAATTAACTTAATAAATTAATTAATTAGATTAATGTAACTTGAACTGTAACAATTTAGGATATTAGCAAGTAAGAAGTATTTTTTGTTTAGGATTTTATCAAATTTATGTATAAATTTTCTCTTTATATGTTTGTTTCGTTTTACAAATTATCAAAACAATGCCTGAAAATTTTTTAATGCAGCGCCCCCACTAATTTTAACTACGAGTCGGTACTAACTATTTTCTGTGCTATAAAAGCGTCTTCGGTTTCATTACGTTGCATAGTTTCATGCCACATGCCTCCCGGAACAAAGTGCCGACATTCTCTTTCAGAACTTTCTTGATCTTTTTTTCAATTGATAACCAATTATATGTTTAGTGGCAGGGAACGAAAGTCTCATGTCAATTTTAAAATTTAATTGGCAGTCTAGGAATACGACACTGCACGAGAGACTAAGCCGAGTGAGCATGAAATAAATAAACTTGAAATAAATAAACTTCAATTCATCCTTGATCACATGACTGAATTTTAAAGTTGGCATATAACCCCTACGAAATGGAACACCCTGTATAACCCCTACGAAATGGAACGCCCTGTATAACCCCTATGAAATGGAACACCCTGTATAACCCCTATGAAATGGAACACCCAGTATAACCCCTATGAAATGGAACACCCTGTATAACCCCTACGAAATGGAACGCCCTGTATAACCCCTATGAAATGGAACACCCTGTATAACCCCTATGAAATGGAACACCCAGTATAACCCCTATGAAATGGAACACCCTGTATAACCCCTACGAAATGGAACGCCCTGTATAACCCCTATGAAATGGAACACCCTGTATAACCCCTATGAAATGGAACACCCAGTATAACCCCTATGAAATGGAACACCCTGTATAACCCCTACGAAATGGAACGCCCTGTATAACCCCTATGAAATGGAACACCCTGTATAACCCCTATGAAATGGAACACCCAGTATAACCCCTATGAAATGGAACACCCTGTATAACCCCTACGAAATGGAACGCCCTGTATAACCCCTATGAAATGGAACACCCTGTATAACCCCTATGAAATGGAACACCCAGTATAACCCCTAT